>JAKTQY010000013.1:0-259991 GCA_030579375.1 Ogataea populi-albae
CCAGTAGCGACTGATGAAGAGACAGCAGTTGAAGATGCACTGTTAGACGAAGATCCTGTAGAAATTGACGAAAGACCAGTAGCAATCGATGAAGAGATATCCGCTTCTGAAATTGTAACAGTTGCAACCAAAGTGTAGGTAGCTTCAGCTCTCTTAACCTTAGCAGCAGTATTAAGAGCAGCAACGTAGAAGGTACCAGTGTATTCACCATTTCCTCCGTCTGGAGATCCTCCAATGACCACGGCAGCTGTATCAGTTCTAGAAAGTGATTCGGAGAACTCAACTTCTAAATCACCAGCAATTTCAGACCAGTAATAAGATGATGGAGCTGTTTCCCCGTTGACCAGCACTTCAAATTCTGACTCAACATATGAGAAGCCATCAGGTTGTGGTCCATTCAAACCAAATGGGCCAAATCCACCTGGAACGGAAATCTTCCAGAATGGCATACTCGTTCCATATCCTTCAACCGTTGGAACAACATCAGATGGAACCGCGGATGATGATATAGATGATAATGGAGTAGAAATTGATGGGACTACCGACGTTGAAGCAACAGATGATGGAACCACCGATGTGGATGGAACATATGAAGAACCGACAAATGATGAAACAGATGATGGAACCACCGATGTGGATGGAACATATGAAGAACCGACAAATGATGAAACAGATGATGGAACCACCGATGTGGATGGAACATATGAAGAACCGACAAATGATGAAACAGATGATGGAACCACCGATGTGGATGGAACATATGAAGAACCGACAAATGATGAAACAGATGATGGAACCACCGATGTGGATGGAACATATGAAGAACCGACAAATGATGAAACAGATGATGGAACCACCGATGTGGATGGAACATATGAAGAACCGACAAATGATGAAACAGATGATGAAGGAGCATATGAAGAACGGACAGATGACGATTCTGTAGTTGGTGAAATAGATGATGACTCAACCGACGCTGAAGCAACCGACGATTCAGAAACAACAGATGATGAAGAGTTTGTCCGCGATGAAGATGATGAAATCACAAATGACGAAGCATATGATGAAGGAGCATATGATGAAATCACAGATGAGGAAGCAACGGACAATGAAACAGATGATGAAAAAGCATATGAAGAAGCATATGAAGAACCCGCAGATGAAGAGAGCGTAGATGATCCAATAGACGATAACTCAACTGACGATGAAGCAGCCGACAATACAGAGGTAACAGATGGTGAAGAATTGTTCCATGATGAAGATGGGATCACATATGAGGAAGCATATGAAGAACCAACAAGTGATGATTGTGCAGCTGATGATTGTGTAGCTGATGAAACAGTTGATGTCACAACCGACGATGAAGCAACTGATGAAGAATTTGTCCATAATGAAGATGATGAAATGAAAGGCGACGAAGAGGATGAAGAAGAGTATAATGATGAAACAGATGACAAAACCACCGACGAGGAAGGCATAGATGAAGAAATTGTCGATGAGGATGGGGATGACGAAAATGCTGAAGAGCTCGAATATGGTACATCACCTTCGTTTTTGAACACTGGTGATAGGTATCTATTCCAGTCATTGACATTACTGCTATCGCCAAACATCTTCAAAGTACGAATAAGAATTCTGTAATCGCCAGTTGGAACATTGGAAGAGTCGTTGAAACCAGATATGGTAGTGAAAGTGGCAATAGCCATACGAGCAGGATTTGTGGCTGGGAAAGAAGAAAACATTAAATCACCACTATTAAGATCGTAAAATGGACCTTCTTCAATTGGGGCAAGGTAGTTTGGACTTGACTCAGGGTAAGCAAAATCATCTTCTAAATCATAATCAGGTTTCACCAAATCAATTGAAAAGAATTTAGTACCATATGGAAGAGCGTAGTAAATTCTAGGAGAGTCAAAAGCAGTGAGGTTGAAAATACGATCATCTGAACCCAAATCATAAAAATAGCCGCTGGATGTGTATTCCTTGAAATATACTTCAGCCAAGTTTGCCCAGTCATAGGTAGAGCCTCCAACACCAATGTACGGAACACCAATAATGTCTCCGTTGTTACCGTTAAACATGACTTTACCATCAAATAATGGGTAACTAAACGAGGTAGAGGGAAGTTCAAAGTTCACTGTCACTTTTCCTGAAGCACCAGCCTCAAGAGTTAAGATGTCATCGGACAGGGTGATTTGTGCTTGACTACTCTTGCTGCCATCAAATGGAGGGAAAGAACCTGTGGAATAGATTCCGTCATCACGTTTCAAGCTTATAGTAGCTGCAGCGAGGTTAGATATATTATAGACCACCTCATAGTTGTTCCCATTGTAGATTTCAATAACAAATTCGCTGACTCTGTGGTCAGTATCATTCAACGCTAAATAAGTGTCCGATAAAAGGAGTGTCTGTTGATGCACAAATGAGTATGCATCAATCAAACCGGCTCCTTGTTGAGTCAATGGATGGATCAAATCATCATAGTAAGTAGCAAAATCGTAAAGGGAGAGAGCTTTGGAAGTTTCAATAATACGACGAGCAATTTCAACAGCGTTAACATCCTTACCAACATAAGATTTGAATAAAGCAACAACAGCAGCGACATATGGAGTAGAAAATGAAGTACCAGAAGCAATTCTCCAGGTATCATAATATACACCATAAATACCACCACCCGGAGCAGTCACTGAAGGGTAAAGGTCGTTCTCAAAAGTTGGACCATAAGAAGAGTAATACGACATTTCACCAGCTCCAACCTCTGTCAACTGCACACCTAGTAGAGAAGCATCTTGGCTGACATGAACCATCAAATAGTATCCATCATCAAGCTTATCATATACCCAATCACCGGTAGTTTTATTAACCTCAGACATAGTACCTTGCCACAAGGAAAACTCATCTGTGTTTGGATCTGAACCGTTTCTAACAACGAAACTATGGCCGCCCCGGTTGGACAAATATTGAGTTTGAAGGCCAATTCCGCACTCACTTGATTCTTTGTAAAATGTAAAAGTAGTATCGTTGTTTAAGGTTGGTAGACCCGCAAATCTAAAAGAACAAGCTGGTACACTCGCATTATAAGCATTCACATAGTAATCACCGTTGTAGTCTGGTTTGATACCACCATAATGAAAGAAGTAAGCTTCAAATATTTGAACGTCTTCACCCTTCGAAGCGGTAATTGTCATTGGATAAGCGACTGATTGTTTGGCACTGTTAGAACCAACTGTTATCACGTTATTACCAGAGGCACCCGATGATCCCAAGAAAGCACCCTTTTCCCCAGAGTTACCTGCAGCCCAAACAACTGGAATTCCAGAATCGACAATAGCAGAAGCAACTAATGAAAGAAGAGCATCATTATAGGGAGCGCTATCACCAAGAGATAGAGAGATAACGTCATTTGAATCTTCTGCAGCAGCTAGTAAACCTTGAAGAATCACTGCGTTGGTGGTAGTATCAGAACATCCAAAAACACGATACATTCTAATTTTGGCATCTGGAGAAACACCAATGATGTCTTCACTTTCACCGAGAATAATCGATGAACAGAAAGTCCCGTGACCAAGACAATCCATAACATTGTCACTTTCAGCTGCTGTAGAAGGATCATAAACGTTAAAGTTATCATCGACAAAAGCTTTACCGCCAATGATTTTATAACCTTCACCAAAACCCCCACCCAAAGCAGCAAGATTGTAATTCACACCGCTATCGACAACACCAATGGTAACTCCCTCACCGTAGATACCTTCAGCATGTAATTGGCTGACACCAGTGTTGCTATGAGGATTGAAAGCTCTATCTGAATAATTTGGGTTGACTTCAAAATTCGTTGTTGGCACTTCAATGGAATAAACAGGATAAACACCTTTCACATATACTAGTGACTTCAAATAATCCGCAGTGGAACTAGAGTTCGACACTTGAACAGCAGCGCCCGAAAAGTAGTTAGACTGGTAGTCTTTGTAAAGAACACCTTCATAACCTTCGGATCCTAGATCATCGGCCAAAATGTCTGAGCCTGAAGAGATAGCATTCTCGGACGCGGAAGAACTCACAACAAAAGTAGACGAAACACCACCAGATCTTTTTCTTAATTTACTGGTATCATATTCTTTATCAAACTCGACAATATACTGCCCTGGCAAGAAGCTCCTCAGTGAATCATCCTGGGTGATGGATGCAAAATCCAATTCAGCAAAGACGAATGGAACAGTGACTGAAAGCACTGTTAATAAGCGATTGATTTTCATCTTCACTATTTCACTAATTGAATTTTGTAGCAATAAAAATAAAAGCAAGAACTAGCTGAACTACATCTAGATGTGAAATTGTTAGAGATTGATCCTATATATAAGAATATAACCTTTAAGTTACCTGCGAACTCACCGATAAATGGATATGAAACTTCTCCATTCTCATACATAAATCTGCCACGAATATTTGCTATATACTATTCTCTCTATAATTAGAAAAACGGAAGCATGACCGTTTTGGAGCATTGAATTATACAAAAGGATGAACAAGTTGAGAGACGCGCAAACTGATGAATTGTAACAAGGGACCCTCTGTTCGCAGAGAAAAAAAACAGAACGTTTTCCTTTTCCTGTTCCGATTTTGATAAAACCGTACGGATGAAGTGCATCTGAAAAGACGCAGGTATCGTGTTTGTTTACTTGTGCCACTCATAAAATCTTTCAACTCGTCTAGTTAAACATAAATGACAAACAATTAGTAACAATAGTCTTTATTTCTGTTTCTCGTGGTTCCAAAACCTGCGCGTCAGATTTGAAAATGCGATATCCCCAGAACAAGTCCATTATATGCATATAACCTTCCCAATTGGGATTTTCATCTGCAAGTTGAAAAACACCGTTGATCATCACCTACGCGTTTTCTGCATCTCAAAATTTATCAAAACAGGAAGGAACCCCTAGAATATTTACCTATAGTCTAATTGTACTATTAATCTACCTTTTTCAAGGCTGCTCTCGAGTCTCCTTTTCTCTGTTGCTTTTCATCATGTTCTGACCTTTCTGTAGTTGCTAATCTGACCGAAGAAAAAGCTACTGCAAAAACCTGTAAATATTCAAGCGTAATTATTTCGCTTATTCCTTGACGTTGATTATGGTGCGCTTTCAAATATGTGATAGTTGATTATTCGCTTATTTGCCTGAACAAACTGATCAATGAGATAGGTTCGAATCGATAAAATTTTCGGCCGTCGATGGCTCATGCATGAAGTTTGTAGGTACAGATCTCATTAAAATTTTCTTCGGTTCACAGAAACGTCAGGCAGACTTCTCTCATCACCTTAGCTTCTTCCTATATCGAGAAATGGAAAAGAGGCTCGTGCCATCGTTCGTGCATTTAGGTGACTGTGTCGAGATCTGCGATACTGCGCTCATTATGTTTTGGGAAGCGAACGCGGTGACTATGATCGAGAAGAAAATAACCAGCTATCACTGCACTGCAATCTCTGTTTGCTTCCTGATACGAAAGGGCATTTCAATAGGTATACAACCACTCCCAACATATATATTTCGGTGTAGCACACTTCCAAGAGGTGTAAACCAGTACAAGGTATATAAGTTTCTAACTTCACAGACACGGCTGGGTCAGTCACAATCTTCAAAAAATCACCCGGCATCCTGGCGACACGCTATCTTCTAGGTTGTAGCCTTGCAGCTTTTCACCGCTGTCACGCAGAAGACTCTCGCCCAGTGCGGCGTCTCTGCAAAAGGGGCAGGGGCAAACACGTCGCAATACAAAGGAAGGGAAGATCCCGTTAACCCCCCAAGTCTCGCCGTCTGCAAGACTTCAATCTACCTGGAAATCTGGCAGATCAACTCCTCTCCTCACATTAAACAGCCTTCTGCTGCAACTCGTCTTTCTGAAAAACTTGCGCCCTTTTTTACATAATCTTCCATTCACTTCCAAGCATCTCACTGCTTCAGCAGAGAGTATTTCCACTATTTCAAATTAAACTGATTACGTAAGTTTTGCCAGTTTACTTTCAGCTCCAGACAACCCTCACACTCGCCTTCCTGGTGCAGGGTTCAGCAAAGTTTTGTCAGAGGGCTTGAAAAACCTTGCATCAAATAACCACCATTAGCCAAGATCATGAACATAAACTGGTAGCTAGTTGCCTCCCAATTTCAGTGATCTGAGAACTGAACACCCTTGAGCATGAAGGTATTGTATGCGAGCACGAAATCTGTGCGACATCTTACCCCGCAGTAAATCTTTCATATTCTCAGCATGTCGTGTGTTCCAAGAATACTGATACTAATTTTAGTACGGCCTATTTCTTTCTAATAACCGTAAACCGATTGCAAACTACTGTTCGCTCGGCGTCGACTCTTATCGGTTATCGGGCAAAAAAGCATTAACACTTTCAATGCCGGGGCTAGTGCTATGGACATCTGTACATCACATGATTTATCAAGAAAATAAATTTACAAGGAAGCTCGAATCGAGCAGACCTCCACACGCTGACCCTCCTAGTGGGAACAATTCGGTCGATTAATCTAACTACAGAATATTTGTTTTTATTATTGAGTTTCAAGGCAAACGTCCGAAATCAGACCGAATATTTGTTATGAACGCTATAATGAAGCGAAGAGCAAGATCTGGAGAGGAGAAGAGAAGTCGAACAGGGTGCTTGACGTGCAGAAAGCGACGCGTGAAATGCAATGGTGAGTGACTGTGAAGTACCAGAATACCAATATTTTTCTGGTTGAGAGACATACTAACCGAGCCTTAATTCAGAGGAACATCCGTTATGTTCAAACTGCAAACGACTTGCATTAGACTGTAGTTATCATTTTATATTGAAATGGGAAGAAGACGCACTCGAAAAAGGTATAGCCTTTGGGAGGTCTAAAAAAAACAAATCTACTCAAAAGAAGAGAGAAAATGGGAACAAAGATGAAACTGATAGACTGTTGCACAGTAAAGGCAACTCTAAGGCCGAACCATTTATTGCAAGATGGGATTCTCAAACAATGCCTTCCAATTATCAGTCAAAAGTCAAAGAAAAGGCGTGCAACGTGTCATTTCTTTTTGTTAACACAACTTACGGAGACTTTAGCCCAAAGCCGGTGGCTCAGAAACCTCGGGGTCAGAAATTGCGGTTACAGTCTCTGGAACAATCAAACACAAAAAAGTTTTTGAACTCATATACGACAGCTTCTAGCTCCGAAGACCTCCAGAGCAGTACTGGGGTTTTCACTGAAAGAGGTTCAAACTTTCTTTTTTCAGCTTTGGATGAATCTTTACAAGAAATTACAGCTAGTCGATATGAAGATGATCCCGATATAATGATTGGCTCAAGGATAGAGGATATGTTTGATCAATTTGGAGATCGATTTGTATTGCGTAATACGAGTTTCAAAATGCACGATCCAAATAATAATTTCCATGAAAGAAACTCCCATAATGTATCACCTTCTGACTTTTTACTAGACGAGGAATTAATTTTACCAAGTTTGAGCGGCTACTCACTTTTGAGGACTCACGACCTTCAAAATGAAGAGCTGACTTTGCTGAAATACTTCATAGATATAATTTGTCCTCATTCTGTTTGTTACCCAATGGTTGGGCTGGCCCAAAAAAATGACTTTACATCAACAGTGAATTTTCTTGGTGTTGAAAATGATCCGCAGATCAACCCCTACTTATATTTGATTGTTCCTCAGGCTATGCGATCAGAAATTGTATTAAATGCAATAATAGCGACTAGTGCACTCCAACTGTCTCTATTAGGGAACAAACATTATGAGTCAGTTCAAAGAATTTACTCAAGGAAAGTTCTTACAAAGCTTCCTCGTTTAATATCTGAAAAGAAAAGGCTCAATGCTACGGACTGGGATGATACTTTAGCCACAATCATAATGCTTTGTTTCAAAGAGATATCATCCAATTGTGGTGATGGATCTTCCTGGCTTATTTATCATCGTCTTGCGAAACGTCTAATAGAAGCTCTTTCAATTATTGACAGCATTAGCCCAATCGCCAAATTTTTTGTTCGGTATTTTGTGGTTCATGAAGTAATGGGTGAGACCGTATGGGTTGATAACGATGACATTTCTATTATCAATGAGAAAAGAGGATGCAATCCCAGACTTTTAAATTTTTCCCTTGTCAGTCGTGAAGTCTATAACATTGAAGAGACCTTCGATGACTCTCCTTATATTGAGAACTTGAAATGTAACAGTGATACATATATTGACAATTTTGTGGGATGTTGCCCCTATCTTATTTCATTAGTCCACAGGGTATCTACACTTGGAAAATGCTATGAGGATGCAGATTTGGAACCTATGTCGCAAAGGAAAGAACTGCAAACACTCATATTAGCGCAAAGAGACATGCTGAGTCGTGAAATTGGGACATTAAATCAACAAGTTAAGTTTTGTAGTGGTTCAGATTCAGATTCAGAACATTACATTGAAGTCATTGCAGAAATCAAAAGATTGGCAACATTAATATATCTTTTTGCTAGAATCGATCTTGAAACACTGTACAACAATGGGGGAAGGCCATTCAAGTTTTACGGGGAAAGATGGCAGGAGGTTAAAAAAATGACTAGACAAATAATACAATTATACTCATGTTTGCCTGATCGCTGCACATCACTTCTTTGGCCTTTATTTGTGATAGGAATTGTTGCAGCTGAAGAGGAAGATGTCAGATGGTTTGTATTGGATGCGCTGACAAAAATCCAACACAAAAGAGAACTTGCAAGTGTTAAAACAGCCAAATGGGTAGTGCTTTCTGTTTGGAAGGAGAAAGATTTGGGTTATGGTTTGTACAGATGGAGAGATATGGTTAAAGGAAAAGCCAAAGCCCTTAGTATTGCTTAATTTTGTGTATAAGAACCATTGTTTTTGCTAACCGATTATATAAAAGACTTCCCATCGTTATAGGTTATTGACTCCCTCAAAACATCTATGATCATATAGCACATCATGGAGGAGATAATTTTATCACCCGCTAAAGCTGTAGACAATGTTACTCATACTGTGCTGTATCCTCTCACAGCCTCTGGCAGTTTCCCATCAGTCCATATTGAAACTTCCTTCAAATCTTTAACCAAATTGGAACCTCCAAACCGTCCTTGTTTGGCATAAATATTTCTATCTTTAGCAAGTTCTGGTCTCCATCTCCATGCACGTCTCTTTGCATCATCAAGAGAGTTATTGCCATTTTTTATTACCCCGGAAATATAGTTTCCCACAATGGGCATAAACTTGAAGCCTTGTCCTGAGTCTCCAGTGCCCAATATCAAGTTTTGCAGATGAGGATGTTCGCAGATAAGAAAATGGCGATCTACGGTGTCGGCGCACCAGCAAATTTTGGTGATAGAAAAGGGTCTATCAGCAACATCAGGATAAACTTTCTTCAAAAATTCTCTCATCTGGCATTCTGCCTCCTGGGGAATCTCATTTCTATAGACAGGAAGCGATATGTTTCCGTCGACCATGTTCACATAACCTGGGAACTCGTTACAAAGTTTAAGCTCGTTGTTGTTATCTGGTTCAAAAACGAATCCTTCGTCAATATTAAGAACGACGGGAGTGTGTTTGAGAGTCTTAGCTTCCCCAACACTCAACTTGATGTGTCCCACCGTCCAGCATTTGGCTAAAAGCTGACCCTCAAAATCAAGTAGCTTTACCGAATTGGGGCCAGCACATACAACAGTTCTGTCTGCTTTAACTATTTGACCGGTGAACGTCCTCACACCAACACACTTTTTTTCCCGAATAATGAGCTCCGATGCTGAATCAGCAATGAATTTTGCTCCCAATTTTTCACATTCCTTGCTAGCCCTTTCCAAAGCCAACGATGCAAACGTCCAACCACAGCCTTCGCTCTGAAAGTAACCCTTCCAATCTTCAAAACGCGTACTGAGAGCCAGCATTTGACGTTTATCAGAAACATTTTTGTTATCTATCGCAAGCCGTCTGATATACTTTGCAAATAACTCTTCCGAATTGAGCTCTACAACTTCCACATTATCATCTTCAAGTCTTTTCATTCTCCTGCTTATCTCTTTTTTTGCATCTTCTCCAGTTGCGGCATAAACGATTCCAACTTCTTGAAAAGCCGCGTTGTAAACAGGGTCATTTCTCCACATTTCTAGTGCTTCTAATGCAAGGTCAGAATAGAACTCATTCTCCACTTTTGATTGGAATACTTTGTTAACATCATTTCCAGCCGATACAGGGGAAGGAGCCGGATAAGGATCCAAAAGTGTAACATTTTTGTGCCCCCCCCTAAGAAGCTGAAGAGCGGTGGACAGGCCGAAAGTTCCTGCTCCGATTATGAGCACAGAAGAGCTTGGTGAAATCATAGTAATGGTGCCGTTTTCTATTGACCCTAGAAGAAGGTTTACGTATCATCAAGGCCCATGACTTCAAATCGGATCCTATCCAGTAGATTTATACAAGTTGCGGTATTTGTTCTACCTTACCTTCCATCTCAAAAGACGGAGCCATTGTAATCTAACAAAAATCACGCTTCAAATTTGGATTTGCAGTGGACTGGTCGTCTCGAACTGCCGCAGAAAAAGTTCATGTACCAGATCTCGAGCAAGTGACACAGCCATCCAATACCCTATGTTTTCGTGTATACGTAATAATTGACGCTTATTCATCTTTATCTATTATATGAAATGCTATTGATGCATGCATATTGTCTTCAATGTCGGCAAATTAGCGGGCTTGGACCAGAAGACTTCTCTCTGTTTCAAAAATGGATTTGCTTCGATTTTCAATCACACCGATATCAAGAGCAGAGGGCAAGTTCAAATTAGTCAATGTGCAATAGCAGAGCTACATTTAGTACCTTCTGCTAATAGTGGGCTGATCTCAAAATAATTATTCAATTCCAAAGGTTTTTTTTGGTTGAACAAACAGCGCACGGCGGCATTCTATTTCAGGATCAGTTAAAAGTCAATCAAATCCAGACCCTATGTCTACAGGACTAAGTTCAAGACATTCTATAGCTATCATGGTCCCGACAGAATAAAAACCTACCTATTTGGTTACAGAACTTTCATGTTGTATAGAGAAAATGAGGCTGCTCCATGTCAGTAAGATCAAGAACTGCCTCGTCTTCAATCCCTTTTATACCCAAGCCTTCCTTGATACCCAAACCTTCTGTATATCCCTCGCACAAAGTATCGAGATTCTTCTCCTTCTTTCTGTTCAATGCAATACAAACTAACCAATAAGATGCCACTAGCGCCATACATACACAGTAAGCAACAAGCATCGAGATGAAGCCACCGGTATATTTTGGAGCCTGATTGTCTCTAAAAGTTTGAGTTCCTGTGACCGCACCGCCACAGTAGCCTAGATAGTTGAACCCGTAGGTCACAGACTTCTTAGAGTTACCGGCAGTATTTGCCTGAACACACGAAATCATAACGACGTAAGATGCAAAATAAAAGTACATCAAGTAGAGACCGAGAAGCTGCGGCCCCACACTTTTTTGATCCACACAATAAAGGATGATAGCTCCAACCAACGGAATAATTAAAGATATAATGGCAACTAAACAACGCCTGTTAATCCACCTGGAGCCTAGCCAGGCAAAGAACACAGTGCTCAAAGAAGCAATAACACCCGTTGGCATACCCATCAAGGAAGACTCAACCGAGCTAAACCCAAGGTTTTTGATAATAATACTGGAGTAGGTAGAAAGACCACCATTTGGGATGTTAATACCAAAATTGAAAAGCATCACGATATAGACACGAACATCGAAAAAAGCTTCTTTAACTTGGTTCCATTTCCATTCATTATTTTCCACTCCTGTTGCATTAGCTGCTACTCTTTTAACTGTAAAGTATTTTTCTCTTGGTGTCAAAAAAACAGCATCTATTGGAGAATTTGGAAGAAGCCAAAGCATGAGGATAGACCAAACAAAAGAAATGGACCCAACCAAGATAAAAATATACTTCCAAGTTGGAATCTGGTGACCAAATGTGGAAGCCAAAGATGATAGCGCACCATTAATAACAGAAGAAGCAAAAACAAACACAATAGCAGTCCGGTGAGGGGATTCTTTCTTCAAGTAAAAAACAGAGAGAATTAACGAACATCCAGGAACAATTGCACACTCAAATAATCCCATCAAAAACCGGACAGCAGCAAGACCCGCAAAATTATGGCAGGCAGGATGCAACAAGCTTAGAGTGGACCACATTATAGAGCAGATAGCCATTACTTTACCAGCTTGATAACGCTGTAGCAGATAAGACATTGGCCACATACCCACAAGAGATCCAATAAAAAGAATTGAGCTCAACCATGAATACTGTTGACCAACTAAATGATTATCCGTCCGTAAGCCAAAAATAGCGGCAGTGCTAAGAGACACCTTATCAACAGCGCCTAATGTGGCTGTAATAAGCAGCATTGGAAGCAAAATCCAGTCAGTCTTACGAATCATCTTTTTCTCCTCCTCCGGAGTCATATCCTCAAACTTGTCTTCACTTTCCGCCAAAAAATTAGCAGCTAAATCTGCTTTTGAGGTCAAAGATGTAGAATGTTGTACAATATTATTGCTATCTTTTTCAGATACTGAAGTTAGAATGTCGCCCCCTTTGGGGCTTTTTTTGTCAAGGGAAGTCATTGCAAATTTGACTATTCAGTTATTACTTCAAAGAAGCGGCGTAACACAAGGCAAATCTTGGAACAAAATACACTTTTTCAGATGAGAGAAACAACTAAATATAAAGCATACTCGCAAGGCTCATCCGAGACTAAATATAATATCCTAAAAAGATCAGTGAGCTCCTAGGTAAGTGATAACGGTAGTGATAAGCTTTCAAAGACTTTCTTTGATTCAAGTATCCACAGCAAAAATCATGTCACGATTCGCGAATACCTTATCTTAACCCGTAGTACGCTCGGAAAATATCAACTTCGAATTCTGAGGCAGGTCCAGACGATGAGTTTCTCTTAAATTTTTTACTCTTCTCATTTTTTTGAGGAGAAATTCAAGCTTTTCGAGGATGCTCGATTAGAGCTCCTAAAATAAGAAGATTTCTTTTGGAAATAACCCTAGCGTGTTGTTTTACTTTCTGATAAAGGAGTGGTTCACTCAAATCGATATCAATGATATCCTTGCCAAAGAAGATCTATTTCTTTTAAGAGATTCGCACTGTCCACTGAATGTTTAGAGATCTGCATGGAATTACACCAGTGTAGTGCCAACACAAAGATAGAGGCAAGCTTCTCAAAATGACTGTTTCTGATAATACAATCACTGTAGCAATTGATCGCGGTGGAACATTTACCGATGTGTTTTACCGGTATGGTAACTGTGAGAATACATTTAAATTGCTATCTGTTGATCCATCAAACTATAGTGATGCCAATATTGAAGGAATCAGAAGAGTACTCGAGAAAGTGGCTGGCAAAAAGATCCCGAGAGGAGAACCACTAGATACTAGTCGTATATCATCTATCAGACTTGGAACTACAGTTGCTACTAATGCTCTTCTAGAGAGAAAGGGAGCTAGGTGCGCTTTTGTCACAACTAAAGGCTTCAAAGATTTGCTTCATATTGGCGATCAGTCACGCCCAGAATTATTTGCTCTCAATATTGTCAAGCCAGAAGTTCTTTTTGAGGAAGTTGTAGAAGTTGATGAACGTGTCACATTACCTGCATTCACCGCCGACCCCACAGGTTATGACGCAATAGATCTGGTTGATGGTAAGAGATACGTTCTTGGTGAGACCAAAGAAGTTTTTGAGATTGTCAAACCATTGGATGTAGAGAAAGTGACTCGGGATTTGAGAGCAATCAAGGCTAAGGGAATTGATTCTGTCGCTGTTGTTTTTGTGCATGGCTTCAACTTTCAGACCCATGAGAGGATCGTGGGGCAGATAGCAAAACAACTTGGTTTCAATAATGTTTCCGTTTCACATAAAATATTGCCTGTCATAAAAATGCTGCCAAGGGGACAATCCACAGTTGTTGACGCTTATTTGACTCCAATAATAAAGAGTTATATAAAAAGCTTACTAAGTGGATTCAACGCGGACTTTGAAAAACACACAAGAATTGAATTTATGCAATCTGATGGTGGTCTTTGTTCTTGGAAAAACTTCACGGGGCTGAGATCATTACTTTCCGGTCCAGCGGGTGGAGTGGTAGGAGAGGCTAAAACCTGTTTTGATCCTAAGAATAGAACTCCAGTTATTGGGTTTGATATGGGAGGTACTTCAACTGATGTCTCCAGATACGCAAATGAGTTTGAGTTTTCATTTGAATCAGTCACAGCTGGCATTAAAATTGCAGTTCCACAACTGGATATCAACACTGTTGCTGCTGGTGGTGGATCTATTTTATCATACAAAAATGGTGTTTTTTTGGTTGGTCCAGAGTCTGCTTCAGCTCATCCTGGTCCAGCCTGTTACAGAAAAGGGGGGCCTTTGACTGTAACCGATGCTAATCTCTTTACAGGAAGAATCCTACCTGAATACTTCCCAAGTATTTTTGGTCCAAATGAAGACCAGTCTCTTGATTATGAGATTACCAAACAGAAATTTGAACAACTAGCGGAGTTAATAAACTTGGAAAATCCAGGTAGTCCAAAGACACCACATGAAATTGCACTTGGTTTTTTGAAAGTTGCAAATTTCCAGATGTCTAAGCCTATACGTGAGTTAACTGAAGCTAAAGGCTATGATGTGACTACTCATGCTCTTGCTTCCTTTGGTGGTGCGGGCGGTCAGCATGCTGCATCCATTGCTAGTATTTTAAAAATAAAGAGAGTTATCATTCACAAGTACTCTTCAATTTTGTCTGCATACGGTATTTCTATGGCTGATATTGTGAATGAACAACAAGAACCTGTTGCAGCAGTTTATACAGAAGCATCAAGAGCATCCTTATTGGATTCTTGCGATCTTCTTAAGTCAAAAGCTAAAAGCGAGCTTTTATCACAAGGGGTTGATTTGTCTTCTATTAAATATGTAACATACTTTAACATGGGTTACAAAGGATCAGACACGAGAATTATGGTCTCTCAGCCAGAAGATAACGATTTCTTAAAAGTTTTTTTTGAAATTCATCAACGAGAATTTGCGTTCAACGATATGAACAGAGAGATTTTAATATCTGATATACGGGTTAGAGCCACTGTCGAGGGAAGTGTTTCGCCTTTTGAACATTCCCCTTATGATGACTATTTTGCTGTTAAGAAAACTATCGTTGGACCTTCAATGGAACAAAAAAGAACTCTTATCTGCTTTGATGAGGGTTTGTTGGACTCAAAAGTTTACTTTTTAAAGCGTCTTACACCAGGTATCATGATACCTGGTCCTGCTCTAATTTTGGATGAAAATCAAACTCTTCTTGTTACGCCTAATGCTACCGCGACTATCTTGGATAGACATGTGGTTATAGATGTTGAGTCAGAGTCAAAAAGTAACATTAGCTCTAAAGTTATAGATCCCATTCAGCTTTCTATTTTTGCGAACAGGTTTATGTCTATCGCTGATGACATGGCTAGAACATTACAAAAGATTTCTGTCAGTGCTAACATTAAAGAAAGACTTGATTTTTCTTGTGCACTTTTTGACGGGGAAGGTAACTTGACTGCGAATGCGCCCAACGTTCCAGTTCATCTTGGGTCTATGTCGGCAGCTATTAAATATCAACTAGAGTACTGGCAAAATCAGTTAGACGAAGGTGACGTTTTGTGTACCAATTCACCAAGTGTAGGAGGAACACATTTACCTGATATCACTATTGTTTCACCGGTTTTTTTTGAAGGCAAAATCCAGTTTGTTGTTGCAGCAAGAGCCCATCACTCTGAAATTGGAGGAACTGCACCAGGGTCGTCGTCATCTTATGCTAGAGATATCTATGAAGAGGGTGTCAACATTCAGGCTTGGAAGGTTGTCTCCAAAGGTAAATTTGATTATAAAGGCCTACATGAACACTTCACAGAAGTCCCAAGATCCCATGGTGTTTCGGGTACTCGGAATATAGAGGATAATATTTCAGATTTGAAAGCCCAAATTGCTTCTAATCAAAGGGGAATTACTTTACTCAAGGAACTTTTCAATGAATATAGCAGTGAAACTGTATTGTTCTATATGAGAAATGTCAAAAAAACGGCGGAAATTGCAGTCAGACAGTTTTTGAAGGAATTTGCTCAGAAGAATATAGAAAGGCTTCCACTGAGAGCCGAAGACTTTTTGGATGACGGAACTAAGATCCAAGTCAAAATAGATATTGATAGGGAAACTGGATCCGCTACCTTTGATTTTACCGGCACTTCTTTGGAGTCTTATAGTAACTTGAATGCTCCAAGATCTATCACATTCTCTGCAGTCATTTACGTATTGAGATGCTTGCTGAATATGGATATTCCACTGAATCAAGGTTGCTTGGACCCTTGCACACTAATCATCCCAGAAAATAGTTTGATCAATCCAAGCGCATATGCAGCAGTATGTGCTGGGAATGGCATGACTTCTCAAAGGCTCACTGACTGTCTTTTCAAGGCTTTTGGTTTCACATCAGCAACTGGCGGATGCATGAACGGTCTCAATTTCGGTACTGGGGGTGAAAATGAAGAAGGAAAATTGATCAAAGGCTTTGGGTACACCGAGACAATAGGACAAGGTAATTGTGCAGGTATCGTAGAAAAAGATGGCGTAAGAACAGGTTTCAACGGATTTTCGGG
Organism: Ogataea populi-albae; assembly: GCA_030579375.1. NCBI lineage: Eukaryota > Fungi > Ascomycota > Pichiomycetes > Pichiales > Pichiaceae > Ogataea > Ogataea populi-albae. The sequence continues at coordinate 16,721 of JAKTQY010000013.1, forward strand.
AACGCATACAAATATGACAAATACTAGAATTACGGATCCTGAGGTATTAGAACAGCGTTACCCATGCAAAGTCATCCAATTCTCTGTTCGTAAGAACAGTGGGGGATCTGGTAAATGGAATGGTGGGGATGGTTTGATAAGAGAAATTGAGTTTAGTTCTCCCGTTCATGTGTCACTTGTGACTCAAAGACGTGTTTTTGCTCCCTGGGGTATCTACGGTGGGGAGGATGGCAAGAAGGGTGAAAACTACTTGGGAAGAAACAGGGGTGAAGGAGTGATTCAGTGGATTCAGCTACCATCACTTGCCGAAATTTCGATAAAAAAAGGTGATATCCTCAAGATTTTGACACCAGGGGGTGGTGGTTTTGGTAAGCCCACTGATACGGATGATTACTGGGGTGTCTCTTCTGTTAAAAAATCATTCAGTTACGTTCCGGCATCTGGGGGGACTCTCAGCGTTCTCCAAGATGCGAGCAGTACTTCTCAGTAGTGAATTGCAATGGATTATGTAAGATAAATATGGAATAGACCAAGTTCGAACTGTCAGTTATTGTAGCATCAGAAGCTGATTAGAAACTAAAGTGAACAAATTCTAGCAGCCTAGTTAACGAAAAGTGGTTTCCAATATAGATAGTATTGTATCTACTTTGCTTTAAAGAGATATAGATGAAACATAATATGACTCAAGATAAGATTAACCTTCAGTCGTCCTTTGTCTCTGTTGTATAAACGGGCTCTGGCCTTCCCTATTTTATGATTGATCGCGGTCTTGCACGACAACCCTAGCTCAATTTTCACCGTTCTACAAGCTAAGCGTCTTATGGAATTAATAATCAGGTCAAGCCGATCTTCAAATAGGAAATTGATAGGAAACGGAACAACCGAAAGACTTAAGAAAGTTCGTAACGAGGTAACACAAAAATGTATTCAAAAAACCCTAATATGACAACAGAACTGCTCTTCCAAATGTGCAGTTTTCGATATAGCGCTATATTTTATAATATAAGGAGGTATATTTCTTGGTTCAGTGTGTGTTGAAAAGCTGTTCTTTATAACTTGAAAAATCAAGGCATTACATAGTTGCACGATTTGATATCTTCCTCAACAAATCAATATGGCCTCAACAGTAAAGCTGAATAACGGCTTGGAAATACCTCAAATTGGCTTTGGATGTTGGAAAGTAGAAAAAATCATATGCTCACAGCAAATATACAATGCAATCAAGAAAGGCTACAGATTATTCGATGGCGCTATGGATTATGGTAATGAAAAAGAAGTAGGGGAGGGTATTAATAAAGCTATTTCTGACGGGCTTGTCAAAAGAGAGGAGCTGGTTGTTGTATCCAAGCTTTGGAACAGTTATCATTATCCTGTCAATGTTAAAAAGGCCATTTCAAAGGTGCTCCTGGACTTGAATTTGGATTATATTGACATATTTTACATGCATTTTCCGATTGCGCAAAAATTTGTTCCATTTGAAGAAAAATATCCCCCAGGGCTGTACTGTGGACCGAACGGATGGGAATTTGAAAATGTTCCATTGGCTGAAACATGGCACGCTATGGAAGACCTCGTAGGAGAAGGTCTTACGAAGTCCATTGGTATCTCAAATTTCACAGCACCATTAATTCAAGATTTACTGAGAGGATGCAAGAATAAACCTCAATTACTTCAGATTGAACACCACCCCTATCTTACTCAAGAAAGGTTAGTTGAATATGCCAAGTCTGAAGGGATTGCTGTTACAGCATATTCGTCATTTGGACCTCAATCATTCTTAGAATTAAATCACCCCGCTACTAAAAAATGCAAAAACTTATTTGAAAATGGAATTATCAAGTCTATTGCTGCCGAGCACGGTGTTTCGCCAGCCAAAGTTCTTCTACGTTGGGCCACACAGAGAGGTTTGCTAGTAATTCCCAAGTCCAGCAAAGAGAATAGATTATTAGAAAATCTTCAAACTAATGACTTTGATCTCAAAAATGAAGAAATTTCTGCTATAAACTCCTTGGATCTTGGATTAAGGTTCAACGATCCATGGACCTGGGCTAAAATTCCGACTTTCATTTGATTGGTGCCTGCGGCTGGCACTAGTCTTCACTCCATAAGGAGTTTTGTGTTCAAATTAATATTTTGCTCTACTTCTGATCACAAGCCTATCTAAACATGGCTTTAGTTTTGAATGAAATGAAAGTTCTCCAAACAGTTACTTACCAGAAGAAGTGTCAATCTAAAATTTTATGTAACCGATCGCAAGGTGTTACCAAAAATAAATTTTTAGTTTTTCCGTTGTCTAAACATTTTTTATTATTATCTATTATTTTAAATATATTTTAGATAGTACACGTAAATATGTCTATAAGAAGAAATAGAAAAAAGCAGATTAATTGGATTTTTGAAACTAACCACTTACCAATTTTTGGGCTTTTGAGGTTCCGAAGAGTTACTTTCAGTTATGATAGATAATTTGAACAGCATTATAATGAATTTTCTTTTTTTCAAATAATGCACTAGGAGTCACCAGCTCTTCGGAACCATCTTACCTGGTTTCTGAGGAGGTTAAGAATATTTTTGATCAAAAGAAACCTCAATGCTTAGTATTCGTTTCTCAGTTATTGCCACACCATCTTTTTGCCGAGCTTTTTATTTCTCCGATTGAAAAAATCTGCTTACAGATATCACAGGAAGGCTTAGGAATATTACTCTTTGGACAATTGACATAGTTTCAGTATTTATCCAGAAATGTACTTCGAGCAATTGAGTGCGGTTGTTTTCATAAGCTTCAACTTCCTTTATGATGTGAAACTTCTATAATTGTTTTCTCCTTTGAACATTTTTATTTAGAATTTCGAAATGTTTTTTTGACTTTTATAAGTTGAAGTTTGTGAACTAGATTTTGATCAGAGTACAGGTCGGATTATACTGTCAAAAACGTTGTCAGATTTTGATCAACCGTTCACCAATTTGCATTGAATGTTCTGCGTATTTCCTTAGCTTGAAAAGTGACGATCTGTTTTGCAGTCCTGGAACTTTCCTTACTGACTCAGTAGCTTACGAGAAGGTACCTGCCCCCAATGAAAGCACCAATCGTTGATAGAAAATATGTCACTATATAAAAAAGCTGCAGGCAAGTTCAGAACCTAAAACACAAGTAATAGAGGTAGACTAATGCTCTGACTTTGTAACAACCTCAACAACGAAGTCACCTTTCTCGTTAAAATTTGCTTCCTCGTTAAAGCTTTTTGATCTGTCAGATTCTCCGTCGATCTCTAAGACCACCTTGTCATTTCTAAATTCAGGCTCAACTTCATTCCATTTTTCACCCCATGCTTCACGTGCAGGCCAAAACCAGTTGAGAATATAGTAAAACGCCCCGCCAACAAAAATACCTATCGGCAACGCAAAAGTATACAAACGGATCGCACCTATAGGTATATGGGTGTTTCCGCACTTTTGTAAGAATCCAGGAAAAACTGGAACCCAGCTTGCAAAATAAGCAACATATGCACGCCAGTTTATGCCATATGTGTAATAGTATATACCACGAGAGTCACCCCTGTAAAGCTGGGCGATGTCGTAATATCCCTTTCTGACAAAAAAGTAGTCACAAATTACCACACCAAGTATTCCTGACAGGAATATTTGGTACGAGCCCAGGTATGATGTGAAGGAGAAAGACGATTTGGACAAATTCCAAGGAGTAATTGCAAATGAAAGAATCATAACGATGACAGCCCCACGCTTTATATTGATGTACTTTGGAAGCAAGGCAGCAGTATCATTCCCCCCCGCAATAATGTTCGCAAACAGTTGAGTCACAATCTGTGCTACTGCAAAGCCAAGGGATATAAAGAACACGCCACAACGATTCTTAGCCGAATACTCCTTTTGTAAAAAGGCCTCCAGGATCTTGGTTGGGTCCCATATAAGTTTGCCAAATAGAGGCTTAGATGTAGACGTAACCAAAATACCTAGTAAAGACACCACAGTTGCAGCCAAAGGGGCTGATACCATCTGAGGGTAGAAAGCATCGCTGCGCTTCTTAGCATTTCTAGCTAGATCGGAGTTGTTCACCGCGAAAGTGACTGATTGTGCTGCTTGAGTAAACAACTGTCCTAAGAATACCCACGCATGACTGTTGCCTTTACCAACATTTGTTTTCTCTCTCATAATAGCACCAACACCTTTAGCCTCGACAAGACACCAAATCAGAAAAATGAGAAGCAGAATAATCATGATGGTGGATTTCCAAAGAACAATTTTGTTGTAATTTCTAATGGGAACGAAAGCCAACATGGTGGTAAAGACCCATCCCACAGCAAACCCAATAAGTCTACCACCGTCGATTGAGTAGTCACTGGAGAATGGGTTATGAATCTTTGCCATATTTGGTGTCAGAGCATAAAGCATAACATAAATACAGTTCCCTGTCGTTACTCCTTGAACACCGCACCAAATAATTGTCATTACATCTCTATTGAAGAAAGGCCAGTAACTCCCCCATATGCCAAATGAGGAACGACAAATGATAGGAAAAGGAATTTTGTAAGTCATACCTGGACGACCTGAAAGAATCATAAAAAACGTAATCACTATTCTTCCCAGTATGACACAAAGCCATGATTCCCACCAAGACAAGCCCAAAGTCACTCCAGTAGCTGCTACAGTCCACGATGTTACAGACGCCTGTTCTGCAAACCAGAATAGAGAAAAAGTAAGTCGTCCCCAAGTGCGCTGAGAAGGTGGAGTTGGCAGCAGGTCTTCATTGCATAAGAATGCTTCCTTGCCTGACTTTCCACCTCTTACGCTCAGTTTCTCTGATACTTCTGATAACTTCATTATCAACTATTACTGATCTCATTTTCTCAATATTGAGATTTGATAGTCAAGGAATAGCTTTCTCTTTTAATAATGCGTTTTCTAGCGGGCTTATCATACTAATCGACCAAAAAATCGTCTTATCTGGTTTGTCGGTCAAAGTGCGCGATATGGCAAAAAAAAGTTAATGAAGACATCCTAGGCTCTTGACGATCAACTCGGGAAAGCAGCGAAACTGGAACGAATCCATAGAGGTGACAATTCTCCAGCTGCGAGAATCACCTTACGAGAATAGTGCACAAAATAGGTTTTTGAACATAAAAATATATCAGTAGTCAGCCATTATGTCTAGCAGAACTCCGAGTAGTTTACATTTAGTCTTTCAAAGATATGATGAAAGCCCGTACTAATGAGATAGAGAAGGACACCGAGCTTTCTCAAGTGACTGCAGAGGGGTATTCTGATTCTACTGATTTCCAACCGAAAAGCTTATTAACTACCTGTGGGAAACAGTACTTCAGTGAGAGCACAAAAAGGAAGTTTGTGATATGTGGCCTTGTGATGTCTATCTTTTTAACAGCTTTAGACCAAACAATTGTGACAGTCGCTTTGCCAAATATAACCAATCATTTTACTGACTTGAAAAATTCAGGGACATGGATTGGAACTGTCTTCACATTGGCACAAGCTGGCATAATCCCTGTCTCTGGATTGTCCGCTGAAACATGGGGCAGGAGACTTATTATGATATCTGCTCTGCTGTTCTTTTCACTGGGGTGTTTATTATGTGGTGTTTCACAGAGTCTACTGATGCTAATAATCTCTCGAGCCATTCAAGGTATAGGTGCTGGATCGATGAATAGCATGGTGTTCATGATAATAACTGATATTTCCACACCGCAACAGCAAGGCCAACTGCAGGGCCTAATTGGGGCCACATGGGGAGTTGCTGCAGCTTGTGGCCCATTGCTTGGTGGCGCATTTACCCAGTATGCGACCTGGAGATGGTGTTTTTTTATTAACCTCCCTATCTCTGGAATTGCTCTCGCAATATTCTTACTCTTCTATCATCCTTCAAAGAGCATAAAGCCTTTGTCCAGTACTTTCATAAAATTTGACTATTTGGGTATGTTGTCGCTTATTTCTGGTACCATTTTGATCTTGCTTGCCTTTGAATGGGGAGGACAGTCGAGACCATGGGACTCCGCTTCTGTTCTATGTTGCCTTTTAATTGGTGTCTTCCTTATCATTATTTTCTGCCTTGTTGAGTTGAAAATTAACCAAAACCCTATTATCCCAGTACGGATACTACAGTCAAGAACACGGGCTGCTTCTTATGCCTCGTCATTGATGCATGCGATTGTGTACGGATGCCTCAGCTACTATATCCCTTATTACTTCCAAGGTGCACAAGCAAAATCAGAGATTCTGTCAGGAGTTTGTGTACTTCCAATGGTTGTTGGATTTGCCCTAGTTAGTTTTGTATCCGGATATCTCATTACACGAACAGGTCAATATCTACCTTTGATTATTCTTGGATTTGCTACAGGAACGCTTTTTATTGGTTTATTGATGCTTTTCAAGTACGATTCTCCTCCAAAGACATTTGTTCCCCTTTTGTTGATGTGCGGTTTGAGTCTGGGCCCAAACTTCAATTCGCTGCTGATTCCCATTAGATTCAGTTTGAAAGGGCCAGATAAATCATTGATAGGACTTTCTGCATCATTATATGCCTTAGTAAGAGCAGTAGGAAGCAGCTTGGGGATCAGTATTGGTGGCATGATTATTACAACGCGGTTGAGGCAAAGTAACTCAGTTGTCTCTAATTACAGCATGTTTGAAGGAATAGAAATATTGGGGAGTTTGCATGGTGATCAAAAGCAGCATATTATGTACATTTTCTCCGATGCTATACACTATATGTATGTTGCACTGACTGTATTTATGGGAGTTGGGTTTATCTGTTGTCTTTTAGTTGAAAACATCAGACCTGAAACACAGATCTCGTCTACGGAGACGGAGAATTAGTACACTGCCAAATATTAAATAATCGTGGAGAGATGTTTTCATCGGCACTGAGGCTTCTGTCGGCAAGAGAGCGAACAACATATCGGCAAGAAGGCGAACAATTTACTGCAGGAAGCTGAACAATTTATTAAAATGTGGTTAACAATATATCGGCAAGAGAGCGACCTACTACCAGGCGAATCCAGTCGGTAAAGTACCGATACAGGGTGTACGAATGTACGACAAACTAGCAGAGTAGCACTGACTGAAAGACACTAATCGTTACCCCTAATATATATAGATTACTGAATTATGCTGCCTAACATGAGAAGATAACCGAGTAATGCTGCCTGTCTTGATTAGATAACAATCAAAAGGTAGAACTATTCAAGATGGCGACGTCGAGAGTGAGCTCCCAGCAAGATAAAGAAAGGTTCAGCAAAGATGCATTTTCAGCGGTACTCGATGATCTTGAAGTGACGCTTTCAGAAAGAGAGTTGAACGAATGGCACGATATTGTGGCTTCAATTCAGTCCTCAATTGAGCTCGTAGAGAAAATGCCTGATTATAAACCATCTGTTGATTTACAGAGATACCCAAGAACTGATAAACACCATCCTTCAGAGCAGCAGAATGCTGGAAATGCTTGGGCTTATCAGTTCAATATAAAGGGCAAGGAAGGTGGATCTCTGACTGGGTTTGATTTTTGCTTGAAAGATAATATAGCGGTCAAAGATATCCCAATGACTATTGGTACTAATGTTATTTCTGGGTATGTTCCAGATGTAGACGCTACCGTGGTAACCAGAATCTTAGAAAATGGCGGTACTATCATTGGCAAAGCGGTCTGTGAAAACCTTTCTCTTTGTGCATCATCATTTTCTGCAGTGTCGGGACCAGTCGAAAACCCGTTCGCTGAAGGATACACCACAGGGGGATCCTCCTCAGGCTGCGGTCATTTAGTCGGAGCAAAGAAAGTTAGGGCCGCAATTGGCGGTGATCAAGGTGGATCGATCAGATTCCCTTCGAGCTATTGTGGCATAGTAGGCATGAAACCGACGTGGGGTTTGATTCCTTACACTGGTGTACTGACTCACGAGCCTCTACATGATACTATTGGTCCAATGACGCAGACAGTGAAGGATAATGCCATTGTTCTTCAAGCAATTGCTGGAAGGGATGATATAGATGAGCGAGGATTTGGTATCCCATTACCTAAAGACATTACTAACTATTTGAAAGATATCGACAAGGGTGTAAAAGGTTTCAAAATTGGATTACTGAAAGAAGCCTTTGAATTTGAGGTGATGGATCCTAGAGTTTCAAAGAAGGTTCGGGATGCTATCAAAAGATTTGAAAGCCTAGGTGCTCAGGTCGTTGAAGTGAGTATGCCATTACATAAATATGCTGGAGATATTGCACATTTAATGTTGCGCCCTTCTGCGGCGAAAAATGGCTATTTGGGTGAAGCCTGTGGGCGGCATGGCCTTTACATGAATGACCTTGTTTCAAAGTTTCGCCCACTGGACCAAGAAAAATTTAATAAACTGTTCCCTACATCGAAGTTCACATTACTCTCTGGGCTCTACATTTGGAAATATCATCCTGAACTTTATGGAAAATCTGTCAACTTATTTAGACAGCTCAGGGATGGCTATGATGAAATCTTAAAGCAGTGTGACGTGTTCATCACGCCAACAACCCCTTATGTAGCCAACCGACATGCGGCTCCAGGTGCAACACCAAAAGAGCAAATGGACAAAAGTAGAGGAGTGGCCGTTAATACAGGATGCTTTAACGCAACCTGCCATCCTGCAATGAGTATGCCTTGCGGCAAGCTTTCAGCAATGGATGATCCATCGCTCCTACTGCCAGTTGGTATGCAAATTGTAGGTGAGAGATTGGACGAGCAAACAGTCTATAGAGTAGGAAATGCGTGGGAGACAAATTTCGATTGGACAGAATTATAGAAGGAATATAGCTATTCAAGACCGATATCCTCCAAAAGATATTCGTAATTTGAATTGTCATCCAGAAAGTATTGGTAGTCAAGTAAACTTTCATGTTCTTCAATACCGACTCTGCCAAATTGAAGTTTTGCTGCATCAGACTTCGTGAGGATATGCTCAATTACACCTAGGGCTAGTGGTTGAATTATCTCGAGAAATCCTTCAACGCTGTTCCATCTTTCAGTCATCACTGTGAATATATTGCTCATTCGGTGCAAATCACTAATAATTTCGAACAGTGTAAGTTTTGATTTCAATATTGAGCGTGTCAAAACACAATATATATAGGTAATGCACGATACAAAGAGCCAATGTGTTGAAATCCACGTGCAGTCAATTGTCTTTTCTTTGACCATAGTTTCGTAGACTTTCAATGAACAGCTGGTATTATAAGCACACTCTTCTAACATTTCTGAGGAGGGGCATGGTACTGCGACAGATGGTCTGAAAATACTCACCTTTATTCCGTAGTAGGTGTATAATATCCAATCTCTTGACTTTTTATCTTTCAAAGTAGTCAAGGCATCTTCCTTCCAGTGTTCAAGGTCAAGAATCAGAGATTCTATCTCCATGGGTGAATAAGGTATAGTCAAATTATACAACATATTGATACATTTACCTTGCATTATTCTCATTTTCAACGTATAGTTGCCAAAGAGATCACATTCATCTTCGCCTTCAGGAAAATCGACCATAATAAAATTATCGTCGAGACAAGAAGGTCTTCCCAATGTATTGTTTATGACCCTGTCAAATGAATAGGAGGTCCAGAACAGTTTTTTTTGAAGCTGTGTCATTCCTTTATCATATCGTAGGCGATGTTCCACTTCACAGTTGAACGACTTTTGAAGACAAGTTTCGACCGCAAACCCTAAAAGATACCACACGATAGGATTCCCTGGCTTAACAAGTGAGTACTGTAAAAGCAATAGGGTGGATACTAACATCCAATCGTCTAGGTTGTCTTCGTTAAGCATTCTTCGATAAAGTTCAATCGAATAATCAAAATGCTGGACAGAGAGAGAAGAAAAGGCTGATTGTTGATTCTTCTGATATAACGCGACATACGCAATAGATAGTACCATATGAACAATCAGGGTGGTACTTTTGAGAGGTATTCCCGAAGTATGTTCGTCATAGCAATGAAAAAACAGTTTCTCTGTCATTATGCCAAATACTTTTTGGGACTCGTCATACTTCTTGAACAGGTACAAACATACATCACGACTGGGGATAATTGGTGGTTGTTCTGATATTCCGCTTTCGTACTTAGTTTCAAGCATCATGAGCATCTTCTTTTCTTCGTCGGCAGCAGTTGCCTCACTATGGGAAGCCTCTCTTGTCTTTAGTATACCTATTGATTTTGCCATTGATAGTACAGACTTGGTGAAACTTACTCCGCTGGATTGACCTAAGTATCTTGAATGAGAAACATCCAATTCAGCAAGGGTACCACTCTTCTGTATACTCTTATGTTCCTGTTTCAATGCTTCAGCATGGCTTAGTAGTTTGCGGACATATGATCTAGGAAGGTAGTCACCATTACTGGGATCATAATAGTTGCAGGTTGTGTTATTCTTCCTGCAGTTCTCGCAGTCTTCAACTCCTTCCGAAATACATTTATGTTTCAATTTTTTACACCAACTGCAGGTGGGAACCTTCGGTATTCTTCTAATATCTGGCATATGCTCCTTGTAGCAGAAAAGAGCACAATTATCCTATGAGCCTATTGATTTCTTACTTTACTTCTCTCCTAATAGATTGTTATTAGCGTTAATATTTGGGTGTTGGTGATCTTATGAAAAACAAAAGATAGAAAAAAAAACACAAGCATGTTATCACACTTTATTCAGTACTATCAAGTTTGTACAGAAATTCTAGCTGATGAATGCGGACATGACGCGTGTCCGTTAAAATAGTCAATATGAGTCATGCGTGTAGAGAATGCAGAAAGAGAAAGATATTGGTAAGCGTCGATTCCACATTTAATTTGATAGAAGATAAACTAATCAATGTAAGCGATCGCTTCGAATGGTTTAGTGTAGCAAGACCTTACCACAATGTGATTACTGTAAACACAGGCAGCTACAATGTGAATATCAACTAGACACATCAACTTTCAAGTTTTGCTCCTTTGTTTCTGAACTTGAGCAGGAGATTGCCGAACTGGAGGAAAAGTGTAAAGAGGCTAGGAAGATGTCGACAACAGATTCAAATCGAAGATCTTTGGTACTTCTGCAGCCATCTCAAGACGATCCTGAATTTGATGCTGCGATTGAAACTGCTATTGAAAAGGTAAGCCAGGTTTCATTATCTGCTGTCACTGCTGGATCTCTTGTGCCCCAGAGACTTGGAACCGAAAACACGAACTCTTCAAAGCTTTTATTTGCTTCCATCTTATTTCATTCAGCTATAAAGCCCACATACGGGGCTGAGTTTCTCAAGCTACCACCGGAGGATGTATCGAAAGTAATATTTTCGAAGTACTTATCAACGTTGAACAGCTACTTACATGTATTTGATATTCACTCGCTTGAGGAAATACTGCATAATGTCTATAGGAGTGCCATGTATATGCAGCCACAGGAAGTGTTATACTCCAGAATTATAGTATTCCTTATTATTAGTGTGACATGCAGCTATAGTAATGGAACCACAACCAAGGTAGCACATATGTTTTATAACTCTGTTTATTTCGAGCTTGCTAGATATTACAACGATCCCTATTGGTCGTTTGTGGCTACTAAGGAACTTAGAATTCTTGTGTTATTATACTTGTTCTATCAGTTTATGGAGCCAGGCTCGAATATGCCGTTACATTTTGTCCGGGATAAGTCTTCATACATTACCAGTCTAATATTCAGAATATGTCTGGACGTTGGCTTGCATCAGGATATCACTAACAATGTTAATATTAACTTTCTTGGTCTTTGCTGCTCATTTGATGCATGTTTAGCTCTTCATTGCAACAGAGCTTTACAGATCAACATCAAAACTTTCAAGGCTAGTGTTTTGGATGAATTGAAGTCTAGAGATCCATTTTCTGTTTATTATTTTTTGAATCAGTTTTGCCGAATAGAGCTTGAGTTCAAAGGCTCCGAGCAGAGGCGCCAAAAGCTGTTAGAGTTTTATGCTGATATAACAGTTGCAGAAAATGATCTAGATAAAAGATTGGTTAGGACAACCTCAGATAAAAAGTCGTTTGGGATTATTCTACATGTGGATTTCCTTCTGATGATTATAAATGTTGTGTCTCAGCTGAATATTAGCGAAGCTTACTTGCTCTACAGCCTGAAGTTGAAAGAAAGACTTGAACAATTTGAAGGACAGATACCCTATAACTTAAGAAACAGCCTCAGCAATAATCAAAGGAAAGACTAGCTGATTTCAAATACTGCAAATAACATAATCTTCAAAGCAGAGTTTTGATAAAAGCAAACTACGAATGTTATAACGCCATCGATACTACTTGAATCGAAATTGTCAACTGAAAGATATTATCAGTCAAAGGCCGCTGACCAATTAACCTTAAGTTTTTTTGGATTGTGATAAGGTTTTGGTTTAACAGTTTCCCGTATGGAATAAATCAGTAAGATTGAACTGCTCTGTCTTCTACCCTTTTGAACCAATCGAACGCTTGTTTTATCTGTTAAACTAGACATTTGAGCATTTTAGTCTTGTATTTTAAGCTCAATCCGTCAACTTATACCGCACAAAAAAATGTGCCCAATATGGGATTATTATACCAAGTCGAGTATCTAGAACGTTTTCAATCTTTACTAAAGAGCTATCGAGTTCAGACGGTAGCCAAAGGGTTCAATCCGGTAATTTGTGATTTGAATTATACCCAGCCTTTCGCTGCACTTAAATATCTTAGCTGCTTATACAAGTTAATTTGGATTACTATCAGAGCGGAAATCAATATTCTAGTTGAGGCTGCTCTGGCTTTTCAGATGGTTTTGACATTTCTTCTTCACCAGTAAGATTTTGAAAGGTGAGAATTATAATTGCTGGGCTAGGGATATATGCTAAGTAGGCGGCTTTATGAGCACTTTGACAGCAATTGAAAAAGTAGGCAGATATAAAATTTGATAACTGAAAAATTCATAAATCCCGTTTACCTTGCTACTTACTTACTTTGTCATACGGGTACAACTGCTCTTAGAAATAAAATTTTCGACGACCAAGACTTCAATGTATTGTTCCTCAACATTTTTTGAATTTCATACTCTATCTTTTCTGTGCTGGTGCGCCAAGTAGACAACCTATTTAAAAATTTCCCTGACTTTAATACCCATAATATAAGATTGTGGGCTTCAAAGTCATAACCCTAGGACCGAGAACACTTATTTGCGAGAGACTGGTTTGGCAGATTAAGTTTTCTGAGATTAGCACCATTTATATATAGGTGGAAAAAAACAATGCAGTTCAGCTGCGCTACGAATGCTTAATATTTGCCATTCTTCTTTGCATGGCAATAGTGATAAAGTTCTTTTTATATATCATCAAGTATTGCATGTAAGAAAGGTTTTTACTAAGTTTTTGTTCTCAATCTCTTCATTTTCTGGATATTTTGCCTAGTTCCAAATTTACTGCTTTTGGTTGGGATAATTTACTGTGTTCCCCATCGTATATCAGCTCTAAAGCAACAGTGGCACCAACTAAGGTTTCGAAAAAAGAATTACTGCTGAATCCTAAATGTTTCCTGCTTCATAAAGACAGATTTCACATTTACGAAAGAATTGAAAATAATTTGTATATCGGGTGCTTCATAATGACGAAACGCTTATCGACTTCAACATATTAGTCATAGATGCTCCTGGATTACATAATATAAATGTCTTGATAATGTCGATAACGTTGAGAAACGAAAGATAAATATCTGTCACCTTACACCCCTACAAAAAAAATTTTGTCAACTACAATCGGCCATGTTATCTATGATCTATTTTTCAGAAGTGCGGCTCAAGCTGCACACTGCGCCAATTTATATATATATTCTTATACATTTACCAGCAATGATCCAGTTTTGGCACATACTAGGTCACCTTTGAGCCCGTTTTTCTATATGAATGCTGAAACCACTTCTTCAGCTATTGCAGGTATTTAGCCATATATTGGTAAAGTGCCTTCCAAAGATGAACAAAGAAATCGGATTAATAGCCCACCTATTGATGGTAATTCGAATTTTTAAATTTCGAACATGAACCTTGAAGGAATTGTTGACTTTTCTAGAACCTCAAATCAACTTATTCCAAAAGTTGGAATAAAAGTAGCAAAAGCAGTTTGGAAATTTATAAAATGAGCAAAATTAAAATAACTTAAAGGAATAAAAAAAAGTAGCTGGAGGTGGTCTGCTTAGTTTATCAGCAGATTCAGCTTACTTATTAATTTACATTCTTGATTAACTCTGGGGAGGTTAGAGTTTTGCGTCACAGTCCCCAAAGTGAGTTTTCTCCTTTCTAATAGGGATTCGATGGTTTGTTCGTATTCTCTGCTTCAACTCATGACACTCTTAATGTGATTATCGGTCCTGAGACGGGCGAGCTGCCATATTTGAAGGAAGTGAGACAATTTTCAAATTGATTAAGAGTTAGAATTATCCAATTCGCCATAAAAGTGTCTCTTTGGCTCAATCTACTATTAATGGTTTTTCTAACGAGCAGCATAACATAAAAGCACGAAATATACAAAATAAAAGCTTCGCTTTGAACCTCTTTTATGATAATATTGTGTGTTCATGCTATGGAAATAACCTTCATACTATACAATAAGAATTAAATGAAATTAATTTACTATATTATATCAAGTTCCACCACTCACTATCAATATTTGAATATTTCTTCTATAACATCTAAAGAGCGTAAATATTGCCGAATTGAAGATTTTGGGCGAATTAACAGCAGGAATCTCGTTAGCAGCCTTTGCTATTTTCAATTCCTTCAACTATAACACGCAAAAGTTTTCCACATCAGCTGAAACTGCTCAGTAATTGCACGATCAAAGTCAGCTCTTGCAAAGATTTAAGACAAACCTTGTGTCTTTCTCTTTATCAACAAGTGGAAATATAAACTTACAGATATCTCTTACAGTCCGAGCCATGACGAGATATCCCAATGGGATCTGAGCTTTCACACAAAGACAACATTTACTTCCGAGCCAAGCCACAACACATCTAGCTTTTTTACTCATATGAGCTCTTTGACAAGAGACCTATCGTAATATAATCTAAGTGTTACCTAAAAAACTCTATGAATAAAAGGCATCTCTAACAGCAGAAGTGGTATCTCTGACCAAGTCAGCACCTGCCGGTAAAACATCGTTCATCACCATAGCGGTATGAGGGACTCCTTTATAGATTACGATAGTACTCTTGATCCCATTTTCCTTAAGTTTATCATGATAAGCTTCAGCCTCAGATCGCAAGACGTCACATTCAGCTGCAGCTATAAAAGCCGGCGGTACCGTTTTGAAGCTCGCATCAGAAAAATACAGTGGGCTAGATTCTGGATCAACCAATGTCTTTCCAGCTTTTGGGAGGTACAGCTGTCTGTACCAAAGCATTTTCGAAGCTGGAAGTTGCGGAGTATATTCGTTTTCCCTCCAAGAGGCCCGAGTGTCCTTAGTTGCAGAATTGTCTGTCACAGGAACAACAAGCATTTGAAACTTGAGCGCAGGAAGTGCCTTAGACTCAACCGAGGCAGCATATTTATGAGTCATAATAGAAGCTAAATTACCTCCCGCTGATGACCCCGCCACACACACTTTGCTGTTGTCGATATTCAAATCCATAGGGTGCTCCATGACATACAATAAAGCTTCAAAAGAATCATCCACGCAGGCAGGGAAGGGAAACTTAGGGGCTAATCTATAATCAATAGTGATCACAATGCATTTGGCCAGTTCAGCTAGATGAGTGCAATATGAGTTTTCGGTATCGATATTGCCAAGCACCCATCCACCACCATGGTACCAGATACAGCATGGCCAGCCTTTTACTGGCTTCTCTTCCTTTGGAACAAAAATTCTGGCTGCTATAAAGGTTTGACCAGTGGTATACTTTCTCGGAATTTGTATGTCATAGATTTTGGCCATCTCTTTTGGCTCAGCCTGACCTGGGATCTTGTTACCTCCAGCCTTTGTTTGGACTAAAGGAAATTTGTGAGTTTCTAATATATCCGGTCTAGTGGAAAGAGTTTGTTCAAAAAATCTTATATACTCTGGACAAAGTCGTCCTTTCATCGATTGGTCAATCTGGAGTGGCAGAGAGCTCAATGGCTCAGGCCATGAGTAGTCATCGTTTAAATTAACTTGATATGACGATGTCATCACAGTTATGCTAGGACTCTTGAGCTAGTAAAATTGTAGTGCTGGTGTGTTTATAGTAAGACAAATAACTTGCACCGTTATATACCTTATTCTGTAGTACTACCATGATAGGACTTATAATATTCACAATCAATACACCTCGATTCTCCCCCCACCAACAATTAGTGTTCCCGCGAATAATTATCAAAGATTGTTTTGGTGGGGGGATCCTGTAATATTTTTAGATCGACTCCGAACAAGAAACTAATACGAACATATATATTATTGCAGGTTTGGGATCTACTTCGATAACTAGCAGTAAGAAATTAACTTGCAGGATAGTCTTAATCATGACATACGCTGCAAAACTTACTCCCCTAGCTGACAAAAGTGCCTTACTGGAGGTTTATGGAGGAAAACATTTATCAGAGCTCCCGACTCCATCGTTTGTTGTTGACAGAGTGATATTCAAAAAGAATTGCGATCGAATGCTTCACAATGCAAGACAACTAGGAGCTGAATTCCGTGCACATGTGAAAACTCATAAAACTTTAGAGGGTACTGTCATACAGCTGGGAACTGGCACACTGAAGACTGACAAGATTGTCGTGTCCACTCTCATGGAAGTATGGGGTCTTCTTCCTTTGATCAAAAAGGGCATGATTAATGATGTTTTATTCAGTCTGCCAGTGGTCCGGAGTAGACTGGATGAGCTATCAGATATTAGTGGCTTGGTTCCGCATTTACGTTTGATGCTCGATAACCTTGAACAGCTGCAAGTATTGATCGACTATAGCAAGGAGAAGAAATTCCAAAGGAAGTGGTCCATTTTCATGAAAATAAACATGGGGACAGACAGAGCAGGGTTAGTTGCAGATTCCATTGACAGCACATTAAAAAAACTATTAAGCCCTGAGTCAAAGCAATATCTTTCACTATATGGCTTTTATTGTCATGCCGGCCATTCATATGCGTCAAAAAACGAGGAAGAAGCGGGATCCTATCTTCTTGCTGAAATAATGAATGCCAATGAGGCATGTAAAAAAGCTGTTGATATTGATGGTACCCTAAAACTTCAAATATCCGTGGGAGCAACCCCTACTGCCCATGCATCGGGTCATTTTGACCTTAGCTCGGTTGGCAAGCTGTATGGAACGTTAGAGCTGCACGCTGGAAACTATCCTTTTTGTGATTTGCAACAAATGGCCACTAAATGTGTCAATGCTGAGGATGTTTCTTGTAGAGTTATTGCGGAGGTGCTATCTTCATATCCCGGAAGAGGTTCGAAGACTCCAGGCGAGCAATTGATAAATGCCGGGGTCATTGCGTTGGCTAGAGAGGTCGGCCCCTTTCCAGGATTTGGAAAGGTAGTTTACCCCCCTGAATACGAGGGTTGGAATATTGGAAGATTAAGTCAAGAACATGGAATTTTGACTCCCTTTAATGAGACCAAGGACTTAAAGATGATACCGCTCGGCACACAAGTACGTATAATTCCTCAACATAGCTGTATCACTGCCGCTTCATATCCATGGTATTTTATTGTGGATGGCGATGATACAGTGGTCGACATCTGGGTTCCTTTTAGAGGGTGGTGAGCATGACTAGTATGTTAGAACTTTTACTTTTATTTGTCTGGGATATCCATCAATACTTTGTAAATCTATGATAGATGACTAGCGCATCAAAATACGCAGAATGGACTGATTCTTTACTCGTCTAAGGTGTTGATTACTGCTAGACTTTACTTCAAATAAGGATAGAATAAACAACCATAGCCTATAAGTACTAGTTCACTATTCAAGCTATATTCGGTGACCAATAAATGGGCTCGAATGTTTCTGTCTAATTAATCTTCGTTGCTTCATAAGGAATCTTCAATGTCAGATATAATGTTAAACACAGGCAAATACTTCTTCCAGACAGCTAAATCGATTTCATAATTCAGAGGTGGTCTACCAGAGATTGTTTTTCCCAAGCCATACTTGTAATTCAATGCCTTTTTCAACCCTAGAAGATTTGTTGCTGCAGTCATTTCGTTAATCCTAGTTATCAGGTCTTGCAGCTTAGTAGCGTCGGAGTATTTACCTTCATTATAAAGATTTTGGATTTGAATCATACACTTTGGAAAAACGTTTGAAATACCATCAATTGCACCCTCAATTCCAACAGACAACGAAGGGATCAAGACTTGACCAACACCTGACAAAGGAGTAAAGTTCTTGGCTTTCAAGATTTCACTTTGACCCAACATAGTATATAAAGGAAAATTGAAGTTGGTAAGTTTGCAGCCAATTATATTATCATGGCAGCCGATTTGGCTGAAAGATTCAATCGTAAGGTCAATACCGTTCTGGACACCCGGATAGTTGTATATGATCACAGGCAGTGGTGATTTGCTTGCAAGCATATTGAACCAATCGACGAGTCCCTGTTGTCTGGTAATTGCTGGTCCATAGTATCCCGGAACCAAAACAATGATCGAGTCTGCTCCTGCTTTCCTGTAAACGGCAGCTTGGTGACACAAATCCTCTACACATGATCCCACTCCACCAGCAATTACTCTGAACATCTTATCGGGAATAGCCTCTCTGATTGCTTTCACCGTCTGTGCTCTCTCGTCCAAAGTCAGATGAACTGCTTCACCTGTAGATCCACCGACTAAGATTCCAGAAATCCCAGCTTTATACAGTATTTTTGCATGGATTACCTGAGTGCTCAAGTCTAGAGATTTTTCCTCGTCATCTTCGTAGAAAGCAGGAACAGGAGAGTAAATTCCTTGTTTTAAAACGGTATCAACAGTCATCAGGAAATTTTTTGATTATAAAGCAGCGTTGTGTAAAGAAAGATCACATATCTAAGTCCCAAGCTTTTGATGCCATGTATATAAACGCAAAGAGCGACTATGAAATTCAAAGTTTGGTATTCGATACTCCATATCAAAGATTCTCTTTCGACTCCCCCCACCACCAAATCCTTATCAAGAAGTGTACTTTTTTTAAGACTGTAAGATAGGAGGATTGTTGGTGGGGGGATAGAGAATGGCGGAAGCACCATAGAGAGCCACCTCAAAACTCCGTTATATCTGATATGTCAAGATAAGGACGTATGTCTGTTGCGCTTTCAGATCATCAGGGTAACATGTAACATTTCTTATTCAAAAGGAGAGCTTTAAGTTGGTCTAATTAACATCATACATATCTGCACAAAAAATTGTTTCACTACCTATACTTCTTTGAACGCAATTCCCAAGCAACTTTGCATATTCTCGTCCAATGTCCCACTTACAAGTTTGGTAACCCTTCTTGAGATTTAACAAAAGCCCAACCAGGTTATTTATTTTTTCGATTTGCTGGAGAGCTTGAGAAAACTCCTTTACTGTATCGCCATAAGAGGTAGAACCCATAGAATTCAAGGAACTAAATGACCTACCCGTTAGACGTGCGAATTCACCTCTAATACGTCTCAAATAGGAAAAAGCATCCTCCATAGCGGGAACGTATTTTTCTTGCATCTCATAATTTGAGCCTGAAGCACCGAAGTAAGATTCAGGGCCATAGAGGTGAAATGAGTAAGCCCAGAGAGAAAGAATAGCAGATATCACGACATTAGGTCGATAAAGAAAAGGATCTTTGTCAGGTTCATAGAAAAAATTAACTGATTCCATTGATTCTTCTGGAGAGAGCATAACTTCACATAAAAGAAGGTATGACTGCACCACACATAGACGGCCAGCAGCAGAATTGGACCATTTGCTAATCCGGCGCACAACAACATCATAGTCTTCTGGTAATATAGGAACATTCATTCGCTTCGGCGCCCCGGCATACACAATATAATCGTAGTGAGTAATCTTGAGAAATATTTGAGCAGCATGGTACTCAGGAAATTTGCATCGGCTATCATCTAGTAGAAAAGACTTTGGAATTGATCTTGAGGTAGAATCCGAGTGATAAACGCAGGATGATGTGAGACAACAACTCCCTTCTGGTAGCTGAGCTCTCCAAAAATCTAATGCAGAAACCACAGTCTCTAACCAGCTATCTTTGATTGAATCCCATCCCAATATGGACAATTGTAAATCCTTTTGTCCCAACTGGATAATAAGGTTGAGTAAACCAGCAAGCAAAACCTTTCTTCCAAACACCCCAGTATTCACTGCTTCCTTTTGGAGTAGTTTCCTTAAAGCATCCGAATATATGGGCATTTGAGTGACGGAAGTGGGAGCTTTATTTCTATCCACATTGTCGTATTCCCAAAATGTATCTGGACACGGGAGCGAGAGTTTAATATGACTAGCATATAGGTTGACAGGATGACCGTAAACAACTGCATGAACTGTATCGATGTAGAAAGACATCAACGCAACCCTTTTCATTGATTCACTCTCGATCCAAGTCTTCCACAAACTGTTTGACTGACTTGGATCTGAACTCACTTCTTTCAACGGATCTCCTCCGAGTATCGGACTCCTTCTTAGTAGCTGTATTTTCGCACCATTGTATATGCATGCCCTTTCATGCAAGGTCCGTGAAGTCCTAGTTAATTCATAAGTTTCCAAAATCAGGAGACTTTGAATCACCCAAGATTTGCAAGCTGGTTTTGATTCATCGCAAGAAAATATGAGCCATCGAAGGGGATCAGCTATTCTATCTGCTAGTACATCAGGAGAAATCAAACTTATATCGTCGGGAGGATTCGCAGCCTTAGCATAAGATGCGCCGATCATTACCATACTAAGTAGTAGTAGTGGATGCACTTGGAAAGTCGAGAAAGATGGTCTATGTAGTATGGGATATTGCGAATGGTACATTAGCCAGTACAATTCAAGAAAATGCTTTACTTTAGATGTATCGAAATCGGGATGGTTTCGAAGATTTGGTATATATTCAAGCATTCTCAGTAACAGACTTTCATCGACATCACTTTGGCAATTTGCATCAGGGAATTCAGGAGTCAAAGCAAATATCTCTTTAAGCATTGTTAGAGTAGATGCTCCTAAATGACCATCATAATATCCATGAAAAGCACCATTTTCAGGTTGTAGAACATTCCCACTGCTGTTAGGAGATACATTAGACGAGTCTTGCGTTAGCCATCTAATCAGATTGGATGGAGACATTGGCATGGAGTTTGGGCCCATTGTTCCTAGAGAATAGCCATCCGCAGATGGCGAGCTTCCGTTATTCTTCTTGCTCTGCCCTACGTTAGTATGAGCCTTTGGAGTAAGTGCAGACAGTGAGTTATCTGCCATGAGTGTATCATGATTAGAACCTGATGGACAAAAAGTAGTAGTATTTGAGGATATTTCACGTCTTCTGATATCATCCAGTAAAGAAAATTCGTCATTGGAGCTGCTGTTCAAATGACGACGATTTGAAAGTTCTCCCGCTCCTGCTGATATTTGCTCCCTCGAGAAATCATTTCCCAGGTCAGCCTCAGAATGGACAGAATGCTGCTCTTCTCGAGCTCCGAAACTACTCATAAGACTTCGATCTTCAGAAACTGGAAAAGGAGCTGGGCATACTGTTCTTGCTTCCTCAGGTAAGTTCATACCAAATGAAGAAGATAGAGGTAAACTGCTGTCAAAAGTCGTAGTTTCACTTGCCTCTGGACTTCGTAATGATGGGATTATATCCTTCTTTGAAGATTTCATTAGATGACAGTTCTCATGTTTCTTTTTGACATCAGGTCTACTGAATTGTCTATCGCATCCTGGCCATTCGCATTTGTATTTCGAATCGGACGAATGGTTTAGTTTATGTCGGGCGAGATGATCTGACCTTGAAAATACCTTTCCACAGTTGGGGTGTGGACAATGGAATGGCCCCGTCCCTCTTTTGCGCCTCTTAGTTGGCATTTTAGCCTTGAATGAAGATTCATCACTTCTAGGAAAACCAGTTTATCTTTCATTGAATGATAAATCATCAGCCCTTTTTGAAAGAAGGTCAAAAAATAAAATCAACTATCCAGCGTAATAATTTGACATCCATCAAAAACACGACAAAAACATGTACAAATTTACAGTCAACTCCTGACTTAAAAGACTTCTTTACAAGGCTACCTCTATGTTCATTCATAATCACTTTCCATACACCAGACCTGAAAGTTTCTTATGTTCTTCAAATCACGATACTTCAAAGGAACAATGTGATAGGCTATTTGGAGCGACATCTAGGCAACTTTCATATGGTGGGGGCACTTTTTCCCAATGCAAGGGGAAATTGAACAAGAGAATCCCAATTGAGTTGTAACCCAATCCAGTGATCTGTCGAATATATGGCCAATTAATGTTCACAAATAATTAGGCAAGAAGATTTCATGCTTGGAGTGCCATATAGTGACATTGCACTACCAACTTCTGATGTCAGCCAGTTCGGTGGGGGGACTTAGATATGATTTCACTGCAAAATTTCTGATAAGAAAAGATCTTCATTTGTGGAGAGCGTCGAACTCAGCAGATCATTGGGACAGCATAAATACAGATCATTCGTCTTTATCAAGAATGGTCTACCAAGAGGAATTACATTAACGAATCTGGTAGACGAACATAACACTTGAGGATAATCATGGATTCTAAGCAATCAGATTTTGTGAATATTGTTTCTTTGGAGCAGCATCCTAGCACGGAGGAGAAAGGGTTTGAAGATGGTGTTCTCGATGAGACACGGGTAGTCGACCATGCATTGGAACGTCGCATTTGTATGAAATTTGATTTTAGAATCCTTCCTTTGATTGCTGTTATGTACTTATTCAATGCGCTCGATAAAGGAAACATTTCAAATGCTAAGACTGACGGCCTGGATGATGACCTGAATATCAAGGGTCAGGAGTGGAACAATATGCTCTCTATATTTTACATTCCATTTGTGCTTTTTGCATTTCCACTTTCTTTAGTGATTAAAAAGTATAACGCAGCTAATGTTATTCCTTGCTTGATGTTCACTTTTGGAAGCATTACTCTTCTTGCAACCTCTGTGTTCAACTATGGCTCGCTGATGGCTGCCAGATGGTTTCTGGGAATCTGTGAATCTGCTTTTTTTCCGGGTATAATTTACTATCTTAGTACCTTCTACCGTCGTGATGAGCTAGCGAGAAGGTTATCCATATTCTATGCTGCCGCAAACATTGCTAATGCTTTCTCTGGACTTCTATCGTTTGGTGTTTTCCAGATCAAAACTGATCGTCTACAGGGGTGGCAAATTCTGTTTTTGATTGAGGGTGGGGCCACTGTTATTATTTCTGTATTCGCCTTTCTTTATCTTCCAAGATCTGTTGAAAAAGCAAAGTTCCTATCAGACGAGGAGAGAGAATGTGCAACATGGAGAATGAAGATAGATTCATCAGCTCCATCTGGTGAAAAATTGTCATTAAATGATGCTGTGAAGGTCTTCAAGCACCCTGTTGCAATTGCGTGGATGTTTCAAGAAATATTTATAGGGGTTCCCTTAAACTCAATCAACAACTGGTTTCCACAAATTGTTGGATCATTAGGTAAGGGAACAGTTATGACGAACTTGTACACAGTCGCTCCAAATGTATGGGGTGCTGTGGCGCTGATTATCTTGTGCTTTGCCTCTGATTTTGTCCGTGTAAGATCAGTGTTTGTTATGATTGCAGTCGGATGCACTTTGATTGGTTTCGTTGTGTTTGGATGCATTGACACAAAGTCCCATATAGGAGTAGCATACTTTTCTTGCTTCTTGATGACTACTGGTGCTTCTGCTTCGTCCGTCCTTACATCTACATGGTACAACAACAATACACCAAACGAGAATCGGCGTGTGGTTATATCCGCTGTTGGAGTCCCTCTAGCAAATGCAGCGGGTTTGATCTCTACCAATATATTCAGATCAAAAGATGCACCGAAGTATGTGCCTGCTCTTGGAATTACTGCTGGTTTTGGGGGCGCCGCAATTTTATTGATTGCATCGTTACTCACATTTATGATTTTCGACAACAGACGTAGGAATGCTCTACAAGGTGTCAAGTGGACATACAGAGACGTTCCGACATACATGCTTGCTGAAGGTCCAGCAAGTCCTAACTATAGGTGGATGTATTGAGTACATAAATATAGCTGTTTTTATAAATCTAGGAGCAATATCATATGAATTTCAAGTTTTTATTTTTGGTTTTAGTTTTATTAATTTGGAATCATCAATTTTAAAATGCACTTTATTAGCAACAAGTTAGTCTACTGTGGCAATTGCTTCTAATTCATATTTAATAGCAGCATCCATAAAAGCAACAACTACACAGCTACGAGCTGGCTTTTGTGGAAAATACTGCCCATAAATTTCATTCACGACCTTGGAATACTCTGCATGAGAAATAAACATGGTCACCTTGAAAACTTTATCTAAGGACGAACCGGCAGCATTCAATACGTTTTCCAAATTTTTGATGGCCAGATGAACTTGCTCACTGATCGACTCAGGGGTTTCGCCAGTACCGTAACCAGAACCGATAATGCCAGACGTGAAAACGTGACCGTTACTCACAAAGGCTGGTGAAAGAACTGGATGCTCTTTTCCCTTTATTGATTGCCAGGTGATCTTTTGAGCAACCATCTTAGTAACTAGTTATCGTTAAGCAAATTTGTGAAGTTTATTGAACTGTAAGCCAATTCTGTAAAGAGTCTCAGCTCATAATATAATGGGAGAGGAATTTATCGTTGTACAAGTTATATATCGCTTCTGTTAAACATTAGTGGGGGGACTAAATATGTGGAGGGACGCAAGCGTGGCTTACTCGAGAAAAATAATCACCACATCAGATCCACACCGACACCCGATCAGGATGGGTCTCTTGACCCTCTCTGATAAATGTTCTTGGGAAGCTTTTAGTTGTTTGAGTGATACACGAGTTAATATCAGTTTTATCATCGATTTTTAAGGATTTATTCGATGAAAAGCACTTGATTTACAAAGATATTATCAGGACACTTAAAGTTTCGATGCATAACTTGTGAGATCACGCCAGGAAACGTATTTCATGAACGGCGATGATGACCGAACATGAGAACCTATGTTTGCTCGACCCAGTCAGTACTGTAATCCAGAGCATGTTTTGTCTTTTTTTGGGAAAAAGCTGAGGGGAGACTTAAGCTGTTTATTGATTATTTAGCATATGAGAGTGGCTTTTTATACAGTGAAGTCTGCATAACTTCATTATTAAAGTCTCAAATCACATGTCAGTTGTCTGCACTCTTGTCATCATTGTAGTTGATTATAACAGTATCTTCAAAATGACCAAAAAATGGCTTCTTTTTTTACCGAGGGCCAGATAACTAATATATAGAGAAGGTGAAAAAAGATACTGACCAAAAGGGATTGAGAATTGTTACACAGGTTAATCGTACAGGATCCGAGACTTTTGAAAGCAGTTTGTCCTACGGATATTTGACCTTACTTTATTCCCAAAGAAATTGCTTCTTTTTCCGCAGCATCGTAGTTGAGAAGTTTTTTTACGACTCTCCCTGGAACTCCGACGACCAAGCTATTACTTTCAATATCCCTTGTAACCACTGATCCTGCCCCAACAATAACATTGTCTCCAATCTTGACTCCAGGAAGAATCACGCAACTTGATGCCAACCAACAGTTATCTCCAATAAATACTGGTCTACAGAACTCGTCACCCTTTAATCTTTGATAGACACTCAAAGGATGAGTGGCGGTGGTGATAGTTACGTTAGGGCCAATTAAACAGTTGTCCCCAATAACTATCAGTGACCCGTCCAGGAAAGAGGCATTATAATTTGCATAGAAATTGTCACCCACAAGTATATTGAAGCCGTAATCGCAATTAAAGGGCGGCTCCACTACAACATTATCCCCAACCTTTCCAAACAGTTTCGCGATATGTTCTGCTTTTGCTTTTTTATATTCTTCAACGCCTGAATAGTCCCTCAGTTTGAAACATTGTAAATCAAAACACAGCTCTGTCGCCTCAATTCTCGCCTTCTCTAGTGGTTCGACAAAGGAGTCATATAACAATCCAGATATCATTTTATCATATTCTTTGAGCACAGGTAACCTGGTTACATTTTCCCTTGCGTACTTGATTAATGAACAGTCCAGCTCTTCAGAAGGTTCGGAACTCATTTTTGAATTTTTTGCAAGCTGAAATCTAATGAAAACGACACCGCATTAACTGAATACCTCGAATAAAAGCACAGCAGCTGTGTTTTTTTTTTTGATTATTTTTTACGCTGGTGTCGCGGGTACCTTCAGCTTTTATATGAAATGCAATCAATTTTAATTGATTTATTTTCGCTCTGATAGACGGAACAACTCTTTTTCTAAGACTAGAGAAGAACTTCGAATTTATGTACGCAAGAATTCATCTCATAGTATGAGGAGTTCCATCTCGCGAGAGATTCTTGATTCAAAAGTCAAAATGTCTTTGTTGTAATCGAAGAATCCACAAAAAACTTAGGATTAGCAGTTTTGCTTACTCTCTGACAACTTTTATTGAAACACGTAGGGATTGACCAAGACCATTGAGGGGCATGATGTTATTCTCATGAAGGGCACGGACCTTGTTTGTTGCCCGATTAAAATTGCATCCAAAAAACTACATATGAAGACATGATATAGACCTCTTCAACGGCGTTTTCCAGCCTTCTTCCTGCTCATTGGAGTCATGCCGTGCAACAACTCTAATATAAATTCTATGGAAAACCTAATTGACCGCTGACACTAACAGGAATATAGGTAACCAACTTTTTTCTCTATCAATGCAATTAGTCACCATTGAGGGTTCAGTTGGGCAGCAACGCAACATTAGTGCATATAGTGGCTATGTAATTTTCTTTCTATTGGAATGTTCACTTATCGGTGTATAGAGATTTGATTTCTTTACAGCGTATGATAGCGCTATATATTAATACTGATCAGGGTAAAGAAGCAATCGTAACGATTGCTTGGAGCAAGGATCCCCAAAAACAAAAGAATATTATGCAGATTGAATACTCTCTCAAATTAAAGCTGAAGCAAACTCAAGCTTCTCAAATAAGAATCCACCACGTTTTGGTAATGTCACCCTCATTAAGGAAATCGTCAAATCTCATTCTCAGCACACTGAACTTGATATTTATTTAAGTTAGTTAATGCGTCTTTGTCGGCTGATTTTTCATTTACAGTAATCAATACACTCTATAGAGACATAACAGCTCCTGACATACAACAAATACATTCCTGACCCTCTCAATATTCTTGGACGCTTGGGATGAAAATTGTAAACAATTGTCTAAATAGTAGTTGGAATACATATTTAATCGACACAACCTCTTTCAATCAGCTTGATTTAACATCCGAGAAAACAAAAGGAGGAACGCAACTCGCATTTTTGAAATCTTTGGTATGCGTTCATAATCGTCAGCTATAGTTAGTGAGAACAGAAGATATCTAAAGGTGACTTAGAAACTCCACAGTGGTAGTAACTGCAACTTCCAGAGCAAACTCTGTTGAATTCGACCCAAGGTTATGACTACCACCCTGAACAATTTTGCTCAAGGGAGACCAATATGCTTCACCAGTAGCATTTTTGAATTTTTGTAGCAGAGATTCCTTATAGACAGAATCAGGAACGAATTCATCAGCTCCACTGTACAGAACTAACAATGGCTTTGACACTTTGCCAAAGGTAGCTTCTAATTCCTTTTCACTTAAGGAGCTGGAAAAGAAATCATCATCCCCTCCTTTAGCAGCCAAAGAATACCATCTGTAGGCATTGATGGGAGCACCAAAAAAATAGTCAGTGTAACAACAGGGCATGATCTCTCTCTCCTTTCCAGTATTCAAGAGCTCTTTAGCATACAATATAGACTTTTTGTAGAGATCAGGGGGTAGAAGAGTAGTCATTGCCTCTCTGTCAGAAACTGGCGCCTGTAAAATGCCAAAATCAATACTAGTAAACTCATTCATTTCCACCTTAGACAAGTAGTACATCGTATTTTGACAGCCGGTGGAATGACCCATGAGACCAACTTTTGCTCTTGAGCCGGCAGGAGTTTCGGATGATCTTAAGTATTGGATCAATTTTGATATTTCGCTAGCATCCCGCTTTAGAGAGCCAGTTCCCCAGCCAATATAGGAGCTGGTCATCTGTATTTGAACAAGTGACCATCCAACTTCATTTAAGCGGTCTGCGAGCAAAGGAAGATACGGAACAGTCAAAAAGCCATCCCCCAAGCCACCGATAAAGACCAGTACATTCGGCGATCTGAGTGATCCAAATTCAAATGCCATCAATCTTGGAGCATACTCAAAAAAGCTCCCAGATACGCATTTGTCAATCGTTATTTTTTGTTCCATGATTGTATAAATGGCTCTACAACTCTTAACAGTTATTAAGGCAATTGGTTATTTATTGTCGGATAAAATATTTAATATTTCAAAAGTGTGCTATGCCTTGTAATTCTATGCATATCTTTAAGAAACGTTGAGCGCAACTAGCTCTATTCCTGGTGCTAACACAGATTGAATAGCACTATTTTCCGATTCGAACAAAGACTTACTAAATAACAGACACACCGCTTATTCTTTTAAGCCGAAAATGGCGGTTGTAGTTACATATATACAAACTATCTTAAGGAACATTCATTTAAGAAGACTTCCTTGATTTTGATACTTCATATGCTCTCTTCTCAAAGGCCTTTGTCATAACACCTGCAACACTTTCAGCAAACATTGAGCTAACCTTGTTGTATAAATCGTTCTTGAAAGCATATCTTAGTTTGAGTTCAGCCTTGCAGCTCCTGTCATTGATCTGCTCAATGATCCATTCAGTATAGAGGAACTGAAATAAAGAGTGGGTGATTGACCGAGCTATGACTAAATTTGGCGCTCTACATACAAGATCACAAGAAAACTCCTCGTCAAACAATTGAAAACCCACTCTAAGACCAGCTATCGTTGGTTGGCCGTTGACGTCTGTTTTTTTGATGAATGAGTCCGTACAGTATGGAATGAATTGACTGTAGTTGTCAACCCTTGAAACAAGCTCGTAGATCAGTGATTGTGGATGACGGAACTTCTTGTGTATAATGTAGGACTGTTCGGACGGAGACGACAAATCTCCTATCTTCGACAAGTCTGTCAGACTCCTTGAGTGCCCTCTTATAGGACGTATAACATTACTACCTCTGAACCCCCCTAGCCTACCTAACATTTCTAAAAACAACGTCTCCTTTTGCCTATAAAGTGTAAAACAACAAGTCTTTACCAGAAGTTGTGGTTCAATCACAGTAATAAATTTTATGTGTCGAAATCAGTTCTAAAATCCGAGTACTATTTTTCTCACATTCTTCTTCTTCGGCTAGCAACTCCGCCATTCATAGATTCGAAATTAACAGCTTGCGGACCAAGCCAGTTCTAACAACAACAGTTGAACAATTCACTTGTCAGAATGAGGCTTAACCTCTTTCGTCCGCTATTACAGTATGCAACAGCTTGCACGGGGCTTGACGAAGGCTCGTGCAAAATTCTAACTTGCTTGTTTCTCTCCTTCCCTTTCAGTGCTGTATTCAAAAGACTACCTGATCAAGACTTGCGACTAAAGAACTACTACATTATTGCTGTGAGCGCTGTTTATGTCTTTTTTATACTGGAGATTTGGAGCGGTTTCTTTGTGCTTCTGTTCAATGCATTATTCACATATATAATAACGAAATACTATCGTTCAAGACTCATGCCATGGGTGAACTTGATCTGCCTAATGTTGTTCCTCTGCATAAATCACCTCAAGGCCCAATTTTTTGCCCAAGAGTATGATCCTTCTGTTATTGATATCACTGGTGCTCAAATGGTACTAGTGATGAAGTTGAGTTCATTTGCTTGGTCCTATAGCGATGGCCAACTATATCACAAAGATCCAGCCTCTTTCAAGAACCAATTGAATACCTATCAACAGTCCAGGGCTGTTTTGAACCATCCCTCTTTAACTTATTTTATGGGATATGTCTTCTTTTACGCTTCACTAGTCACGGGACCTGCGTTTGACTACGCTGATTACGAGAAATTCATCCTAACAGATATTTTTGATGACATACCGGAACACAAGAAGCCTGGTAAAAGTCGAAAGAGAAAAATACCGAAAAGTGGTAGGGTTGCACTTGCAAAGGTTGCTGTTGGAGTGTTTTGGGCTGTGACTCTGCTGTTGGTTCGAGATCGAATCACGATGGACTTTGCTCTCAGCGATGCATTCAGATTCCATACATCATTTTTGTACAAGGTTGTCTACTTGATGGTGTTAGGATTTGTCCACAGACTCAAGTACTATACTGTTTGGACGATAAGTGAAGCTGCGTGCATAGTTGCGGGCTTAGGCTATAATGGATACGACGCTTCGAAAGATAAGCTGTATTGGAACAGAGTGCAAAACATTGACCCATATCGTTTCGAATTAGGACAAAATGTTCATGATTGCTTAGAAGCATGGAATATGAACACAAACAAATGGCTAAAGAATTTCATTTACTTGAGAACTTGCAAGAGAGATAAGAAGACAGGACAATTGAAACCAGGAATAATCCCCACGCTTATTACCTTCACTACTTCAGCTTTCTGGCACGGTACAATGCCGGGCTACTACATGACCTTTACACTGGGTGCATTCATGCAATCTGTTGGGAAATTGTTTAGAAGAAATTTAAGACCTCTTTTTTGTTCGAAAGATGGCTCTAACGTTTCTTCGTACAAAATTTTGTATGATATCATTTGTTGGTTCATTACACATGCATCATTCGGCTATTTGGTACAACCATTCGTGATATTGGATTTTTGGCCATCCTTATATCTTTGGAGGTCTTGTTACTTCTGGGTTCATATCGGATGTTTTTCAGTCATCACTTTTTTCGAAAGCTCTTTCGGTAAAAGATTCTCCGATTTTCTCAAAAAGTATCACTTGTCTTCTATTGAAAAGCAGACACAAATAGGCCCATCTAATGAAAAATCTTCAATCAAATCATTAGCACTATTGAGCGAGCATTTCGATTCTGCAACAGATCTAATAGATGCTGTTAAAAATCTACCGCAATACGATAATCAGAGTGAATTGATGACAGAAAGCGTTATAATCCCTGATGCAGATGTGATTAAGGACAGTTTTGACAAGCTCTCGAAAGAGTTTGATGAGTGGGTGGAACTAAACGAGTCAACAACAGAAGAAGGACTTGACAAAACAAAAGAAATTCAGGCCTTAAAATCTGCTTTGACTGATTTGGAAGCTGACATGATGCAATATTTGGGGAAGGTGAACGATAATAAAGGCAAAAGAGATTAGTGAAGACATTTTTGAGTGTTTTTCACAACTGATTATTATCTGAAATACACTAATCTTCATCGGACTCGTCGAAGAGATCTAAATCAGCCATAATTGATGCTGCATCCTTGGTTTCTGACCCATTATGACCGAAATCTGTCACACCGTAAGAGTTTCTTCGCTCAGGTACATACTCGTCGTCTTCATCATTATCATGTTTCCTCTGTGTGTCTGGCTGATCTGGAGCTTCGCTCACTTCTGCTTTTTTGAAGTCTTGACTTTCACCGTTCTCTTTGCTTACAATTTGGTCAGGCACTAAGGAAGCTGTCGCTAGCATTCCTTTTCTCATATTATCGTCGCCAGGCCATATAAAATTATTAGGCAGTAAAAATCCATCAAAGGTCCTGGGAATTTTTGAGAATTTAGAAAGTTTCATTGCGTAGGCTAACAATTGTTTAGTGGCTTCGAGATCTGGCTTTCTGACAACGAAATGATCGAGCTCAACTTTTTCAAGTTGCTTGTTGTCGTGAAAAGATAGCTTGGGTAGACCATTAAGCTCAGATTTGCACTCTTTCAATGATATCAAGATGTTACGTAGGTTTTCATTAAGTTGCAGGTTTTCGTTAGTTTGACGCAAAACCTGGTTTATGTTGAGATCATTTAAAATTTCAAGTTGATCAAGTTCTTTGTTGATGTTGTCTGCCGAAGTGACCAGATGTGCAGCAATTTCAGGGTCCGGTGTATACTGCTGTATTGAAGTAGTGAGATTTTTTAGCTCAGATTCGAATACAAGCACTTCTTGGTATATGTGAGTGTTCTCATTATTATATGATTTGATAGTTTGCCCTACAGACGGTAGCTGTGGAATAGATTGTGTCGTAGGACCGGCTGTCGAAGGGGCTGAGGAGCTCAGAGAGTTCAATCTCATGGAAGATTGCATCTTGGAAAAAGGGGTGGCCATGAGCTGATATTATTGTAGATGAAGTAGAAAGACTACTCAGTTGCCCAAAAAAATACTTGCTCCCAAATAACTGACTGATTCAGCCTACTACGTTTACCGAAAAACGATACTCAGACTTCACTATAATGCTGTTTGCTCCCTTTATAGAAAGCTAGAAAGAAGGCCTTTACTCGAAGAGTTGGATCATTGACGGTACGACTATTTTGGCTGTGTTCAGAAGCGGTTGGGAAGCCCTGTTCGGAGTGCAAAATGACTGGTTAGAGACACATGGAGGTACAGAACAGCAAATCAAGAGCACCTTGATAGACCTTAAGGCAAGGTGTTACAAACAAAAGGTGAGTGAAGTTATCAATTGACTGATGTCGGATAGTGTATATGGTGCAGGAGGTGATCCATTGTTTAATGAGGAGGACCCGTGGGCAATCCCAGTCCCTAGAGGCAACTCCATACAGTCTTCCTCTATAATAGAAGATAACAACTGGAGTAATTATAATTCGAACGATATATTAGCGGGCAATTTTTCATCATTGAGCTTCAGCAATAACTCCACTACTGTGCAGACGGATACAGCTGAGACGCCTAAAAATCCGAGTACAAATAAAATAGGCAATGGGACTGGTACTCTGAGCGTGATAGCCGATCCATTAACATCGTCTTTTGTGGCAGGCCCCGCCGAACAGCAGACAGAAGATGAAGAAAACATCAACCCACTAGCGCAAACAGTTTGGTCTAATGATCTAATAAATTCTTTCAATCCCCTGAGCTATCATAACTCTGAGGACAAAATAATAATCAAAGTCAAAGAAATCCCTGAAAAGGAGGGTCTTGTTTTCAAACATATCAATTATCTCATAACTCACAACATCGTATTTCCTAGTGACTACAACCAGAATAACAGTAGGCCAAAGAGCTCACCTGAGACCAGAATAATTAGAAGATACAGTGATTTCTCATGGCTTTTGGAAGTGCTCTGGAAAAAGTACTCGTTTCGTTTGATTCCTGAGTTGCCTCCAAAGAAGTTCACCTGTAAGTTGGATTTTTATGTTACTTTCTCCGAGAGATTCTTTACTGACCGAACCTAATATGTAGTAGCATCTTCTAATGATTCAATATTTTTACAAAAAAGAAGACGAGGGCTGCAAAGGTTCTTATATCAGCTGGCGAAACATCCTATACTTTCTAAAGAGAACTTAGTGATCATGTTTCTTACCGTTCCAAATGACTTTTCCAATTGGAAGAAGTTCGCCAATGTGGAAGCAAGTGATGAGTTCGATGGCGTTAGAGTAAATCTCCCGCGCCGATTCAAGATCAATCTAGATAGTGTTCTCAAAGGTTTAAAGGATGTAGACCCTGAAGTGGATGATGAAGAAGATAACAATGAGGAAGATCACATTGTTAATAACGATTCAGTGATCAACAATATAACTCAAATTTGGAATGAAAGTCCTGTAAACAGCAAAAAGTTAGAGTTTCTGGATAATTTGGCGACAATAAACGCGAATCTTACGAAGTACGCAGACTCATGGTCAAAACTTTGTATTTTAGTGGAGCGAATTGAGAAGCGTGAACAAGCATTATCACTAGACAATCAAAGATTTTCGGCATATCTCGGTCAATTTATTCAAACAGGTACATCGGTTTACGGCGTCGAGAATTTGGTTGAGGATGAACTCAATCAACCGGAAGAATCACAAAATCTTTCGATAATCAATACAATTCTGAAACAAGTGATCAAGTACTTCACCACTACTCGGCAACTGAAGGAAGATGAGCTTTCGAGTTTAAGCTCAGAGGTATTGGAAAGCTTCAAGAATTTTCAGGACTACTTGACATCGCTACATTTTTTGATAGAGAGATTATTTTCTTTCAAAAGCACGTCCGAAAAGCAAATACATCTTCTTCTAAACCGAGTAACAAGAACAAACGAAAGACTGCTACAGATTAAAATCAAATCAGATATTAAAGGTTCAGACGTGGATCGTCTTGTGACAAGCTTGACTCAGTCATTAGAGGAGCTGAATTCATTGTTATCGCGAATTATACTCATTAAATCCACCTTTTTGAACGAGTTCAAACTCTTCCAAAAAACCAAATACTTGATCAGTGAATCCTTTCAGGATTGGTTTATCGAGCGCGTGAAATATGGGGAACTTTATCAGGATGCAGTACAAAGACTATTCAATGACCTTCAGGATTTACCTTTGAAGTGAAAATAGTGAGACAGGAGTAAGGAAGAACTTAGGATAGAAAATCTTCTGATCTCTGTGTATAGTTTATGCTATTTTTTTGGAGGCATTATTAAAGCCCACACCCTTGACAGTGGCCACCAGCGAGTCGGCAAAGTCATCACTTGGTTTGAAGTAAAACTCAGTATCAAAAACTTGATTTATGTCTCTCAGAAGAGTTATCGTTTCTGGGTCTATCTGTTTCTTGTTCATAATCAATCTCCCAATGTCCTCCTTTCCAATAGCCATATAAACCAATGCTAGCTTTATTTGGTTCATACCTAAGCAACCGCTATTTTCTATAGTCTCCAAAAGATTGTAAGCAACTCTTGAACCCACTTCTTCCGGTGTTTCTCCTGCAGAACCGATTTCATCCACTGCAAATCGAAGGGGTGTTTTATTCGATTCAGTGAACAAAGTTAATCCGAAACCTGGAGACTTACCAGCGCTCTCTCCTCTCCAAACGTCCGTTGTGATGTTCACCTCGCACCCAGTTCCTCTGAGAACTGCTCTCGCTGAATCAACCAATCTGTTAACAATGGAAGGAGAAACTCTGGTACAAAACGCAACTCCTCTGATGGCCGAAATTTTAGAATATTCAAGTATATGAACTGTTAATGGTTGCAAAATAAGAGAATTGACAAGTAAGTGAACCTCTCCACCACCAAGTGGTGGAGAGCCCCTCTTGAGAATGTGGAGCTGCACTTCTCGCACTCCAAACTTTTCCATAACAGGGATCAATCCCCATTTGATAAGATCTAGTCCGATGTCCTCCTTTGACGAGGTAAGCCCTTTAAATACAATAGAGAACTTTTTTTTAGAGAAAGGAGCCAGATACAACATTGGTTCTATGAAGTAACCGCATGCTCGTGATTCAGGACAGTTGTGGGTCATGCTGCCCCCAGTGATGAGCCCTGGTTTGTAAACCACCGTCGTACCTGTATAAGATATTTCAATAACTGATCCATTCGTCACAGATTCCAGGAGTCGTAGAAACGATACTTCATAGTCTCTCAATCCGGGATTCAAGTCATCTGATCTGATCTTCTCTATTTTAATAGGCTTTCCACTTAAAGTAGAGAGAACCAATCTAAATCGAAAATTCACGGCCCCCTGAAAAGTAATTATTCCTGGTTTTTGAACCATAGTATAGCACGAATATTATAATCTCAAAATTATGAATAACAGTCTTATTACTGATCAGTAAAACCTACCCTTTCTACCTTTTCAAAATATGCTTCTATAACTTGATCTTCTAAATGGTAACGATATTGAATAAAAATTAATATTTTTTAAGTCTTTGTTCTACAGGGGTTACCCGACCAAAAATGTTTTAGCCTTTACAACTTACAAGTGTTCAGCAAGTCTATTAAGTGTTGTATTATCAAAGCAATTGATGTATCCGGTTTGCGTATATTGACTTGACCAGCATTTCAACTCAGTTGTGTTATCACTGTATCCCTGATATCTTGCTATGCCGATACCCAGTGACGGTATAGGCAGCAACATAAGTAATAAGGAGATGGTGACATCGGAGTCTACCGGTCCTGACAACGGTAGCAAGACACCATTAGAGCATGATATACTACTCAGGACAAATTCAAGTTCTATAAATAGGTCACCAGGTGTCATTGAGCACCCTGCAAGTGGTCTGGAATCACCTCATATCGGCTCATCTACTTTGGGAACCCCAAAAGAAAGTAGTCCAAACTTGGATCAATCGCAGAATGCTAAATCCATTGTGATGTCACCAAGATTTGGCTCTGAGAGCAGTGAACAAGATACCCGAGAAGCCGCAATAGATGATATTTCAGCAATGCAGGATCTTGATGAGTTCGCTGCTGATTTTCTTCAAGCAGAGCCCACTCTCACTGAAGGGTTAAGGTACAATAACTCGTCAACAGAGTTGAACATGCAGGCGGATATAAGAAAGGGTTTTGACAAAAAAGGTCTTTCATCCGCAAAGCAATTTAATGAAAAGGGAAACAGTGAAAACAATCCAGAAGATCTAGCCGATGCTGTTGCAGCTGCCGGAGTAAATATAAGAGCTGAAGAAGATGCAATGGTCGGAGGATTATCGGTATCTAGAAGGCAAATGGATCCAAATCACTTTTTGAAACCTCAGCAGCTAGCGTGGTTCATGAGTAAAACAATGGAACAACATGGTATGAAGGAAATGGAATTTGATGGGGACATGATATCCCTAATGTCCAGCGCATGTGAGACTTATATGGCCAACTTGCTGACTGATTCATTACTGATGTCTCGTCATCGCCGCAGAGGGGTCATCACCAAACATAAGCAACCTTTATCAGCTGCAAAGTCAGAAATATCAAAAGCATTGAAGGACATAGCTACGAAACAGAAGGAAAGAGAGGAAAAAAGAGTTAAAAGACGAGTAGCTCTTGGTTTAGAAGAGGAGAAAAAAGAGGATGGTATCATTGCAGAGCACAAACAAACAAACATCACAGCATCCCTAATGATGAGTGGGTCGAAGAAAAGGAAATACTCTTGGATGCAGGCGCCATCTAAAAACAACTCCATAAGCGCCCGTGGGGACAACGGTATAAGATACAGGGAAGCCAGAGAGGAGCCGGGTGTTGTATTACGTGATCTGATGATGGCAATCGAGAAAAGACGAATGGGTGTCAACGATGCCATAGTTAAAGGCTACGCCAAGATGCGTGACTAAATTTACAGAGTTTTTGTAGCGCACCCTGATGATAAATATGTATATTAGTTTTACTTGTGGCATGAGAAATTTAATAAGTAAGAAACACGCTGCAATGTGTTATATTGCCTTGACCTTCTTTTTCACTGTAACCCCCAGGTTTCCTTTTCTTCGTTTGAGTGTGAAAACTTCTTTCCCCGAAGCCGACTCGTCTTCTGAGGAGGATGAATATGCGAGTCCATCAATTGCACTTTTCAGTGGTCTTTCAGGGGAAACCTCCTTTGACTCGGGTTCATCTTGATTGTGCTTTAAATAACCATTGCCCTGGGTCTGTTTGAAACTACTGAATGCAGCTCTTGCTTCCCTGGCGTCCAAAAGATCATCATCCGCCATGATGTCACTTACCTGAAGCCTTCGCTTTTCAATACGCTCATTTCTATGCTGAAGCTCATCAACATCATCTAAAACTTCTTGCTCCCTTTGTTGTTCAATCAAACGTCTCTCCAGTTGCTCCATTGCTGTTTCTCCCGTACTTTTGACTCCTTCTTTCGCAAGCTGTTCTTGCCGATCCTCTTCCTCCAATCGCTGAAGTAGATTTTCCATTGTCTCCTCCACATTCCTATCCGGATCTAATCGATCAAAGTTTTTCTTACAACCAGATACACACTGAAAGTCGCTGTTTTTGGGGTCAGTTCTGAACACCAAGTCATTGAAGCACTTTGGGCATTTAAAATGAAATCTAATAATTCTAATTCCCAGATAATTCTCTGCTGTTGTCTCTTTTCGAGCATTGAACTTTCTAGACTTCGATATATATTCATTGCAATTCAAACACTTCATTGAAAAAGGGATCATCAATCTCACTGTAGGCCATGATGCAGGACCTGTCTTCTTCGGCTTTTTGATCTTTTTGATCTTTGCAGGATCGAAATCTGGTGGATAGTATTTATTAATCACTTTTCTCTCAGACATGACTATAGTTGCTGCTTTAACTCCTATGTGGTGCTACAAGCAGTGTTCTACTGCGCTACCTTATATATCCTCCATTTTTTCCTCTTTTCTCATTGGAATGCTTCGTTTTAAGAGCACAAATGTTAAAAGCAAATATAAGAGAACTTCTGTCACAATAAGTTCTGGTCAACGTCTATAGATAAAAAAAAAACCAAGGCTATTTTAAACGTAAACAAAGGCAATGGAGTGTATACTTGGTGAAAGTTAAGAGGTGGAATCTGATATTCACAAAACCGCGGCATGGAAGTGGACTTTAACTTATCTGAAGCTCTCAACTCATTTGCAGAGCAGCAGGATTCCTTCGAGCTTGACGATGCATACGATCACAATCAAGTACTTGCTGAACTCACAGAAGAGCTGGCAGTGCGATGTACATCGCTTGTGTACGAACAGTACTGGGGTCCTTTGTTGAATTTCACACACTGTTTTTCCCAACTTGAGCATCGGATACAGTATCAGCTTGCATACCTGATATCCAGCTCCATGGCAAGTCAAACAGAATTGACTCGTTCGATTCTGGATAATGGCGATACAGATATGTCTGCGATATATAAGAAACACCTTGAGATGTATGGGTACCTGATGCATGTTCTTTTGATATATCTTGCAAAGGAGGATACGGCAGCTAAAAGTGACGAGAGTAAGCTTCATGTGAAGAAGATCAACGGTTTGATTCAAGATTCGTTGGTCTCTATTACTGAGGTCTTGAAACTTAAACTTTCTCTTCTATTTGAGACAACACCCGAGAGAAATTTGTTTGTAGGAACCTTATTCTTGAAACCGGTCAACTCGTTGATGGAGAATCAGGAAAGAGTCAAAGGTGTTAGCATCAAAATGCATTGTTTCAAGGTAATATGCATGGGCGTCAAGCTTCATGGCCAAGCTTCTCATACTCTGAACGCAATACTGCAGCATCTGACTTATTTTCCACATCTCAGTACAGTTATGGCTGAATTACTGGAAACTCTCAGCAAACACTTTGACTACTTTCAGCTCACAGATGAAGTGCTGAAGGAAGTGGGCACAAGGCAATTCAACGAGAACGATACCAATGGTCCGAAATCAATCAGTGTGTTCATTATCCGGCTCTCTGAATTGGTGCCTCAGGTTGTCATGAGACAAATCACAGTAATAGCTAAATTGCTGGACAGTAACTCCTTCACACTAAGATGCGCGGTTGTGGAAGCGGTTGGAAATATAGTGACCGATTTGGTTAGGGCGGACGACGACTCAGAAGAACTTAAGAAACAGATTGAGGTATTTATAGAACTTTTGGAGGAACGCTTACTTGATATCAATCCTTATGTAAGATCGAGATCTCTTCAAGCGTTTACCAAGTTGAGTGAAATGAAAGTCAAACTTACAGATAAAAAACTTCAATGGTCGTCGTTGGCAGTTAGACATTTAGAAGACAGATCTGGAATAGTCAGAAGAAATGCCATCAAGCTGTTGACTTCATTGATTTTAACACACCCTTTTAACGTGATGCACGGGGAGAGACTACAGTTGTCACAATGGACGAATAGATTGGAGGAAACCAAATCTAGACTTCAGGAATTACAGCCTGATCTTTTCAACGAAGACGAGCGTGTTGACCATGGATCAAAAGCTGGCGATGAATTGGCGGAGGATAACGATGTTGATTCTGATGGTGACTCATCTATGAGATCCGAGCAATCCAGAGAAGCTGATGTGAGCGAACATAAACTGCCTGATGAAGAAGTGATGGATAACGAGGAAGCGATGGAAATTGAACGTGCGGAACATAATATAGACGTTAAGGGGGATCCTGCGCTTATTAATAAGCTTACTTTGACTTATCAATATTACAAAGATGCAATTAATTTCATTCAATTGATCCACAGGGCAACAAGTATTTGTTGCGAGCTGCTTTACTCGAAGTCCAAAAATGAAGTTGTTGACGCCATGAACTTTTTTGTCTTGGCTGATGCATACGGTATTGAGAACTCATTACCAGGGATTAGAGCCATGCTGCATTTAGTTTGGCTGAAAGGGAGAAACGAAGAAGGAAATCAAGTTGTCGATAAACTAATAGAGTGCTATAAATCACTTTATTTAACGGCACCAGCCGGGTCTTCTGCTGCCCAAATTGCATCCTATACCGCATCAAATCTCGTGAAGCTGACATACAATTCGTCCATGGTAGAGCTAGCTTCTTTAGAGCGGCTGCTATGTGAGCTGTATGAGAAAAAGTATATTGGCGAGCAGTGTATCACTGTTTTGTGGCAGTACTTTGGAAATGAGGACTTCCAAAGGAAGCAAAAGAGGGGTGCCGTCATTATACTAGGTATGCTTGCACTTGCCGACAATGATATCTCTCTCAGAGGACTTGATCTACTTCTCAGTATTGGTCTACGGGCTGAAAGCAAGGATTGGGTTCTCGCAAGATTTTCCTGTATTGCAATAAGAAGAATAGTTCCTAAAACTGCATCATTAAATGTCTACAAAATGTCCAAGGAAAACGAGACTGTAGAAAAGCTTTCAACTATTCTTCTTTCGTATTCAGATGATGGATCTTGGTTTGCAATGGCAGAGCAGGCACTGAATTCAATTTATGTGATTTCTCAGAACCCTGATAAGGTTTGCTCGGAGATACTTGTCAGAAAGGCACATGATGTGTTTTCAGCAGATGCTCGAGATGCCGGTGATAAAGCTGTTTTGCTCTCACAGCTTTTTTTTCTG
This sequence comes from Ogataea populi-albae, assembly GCA_030579375.1. Taxonomy (NCBI): domain Eukaryota; kingdom Fungi; phylum Ascomycota; class Pichiomycetes; order Pichiales; family Pichiaceae; genus Ogataea; species Ogataea populi-albae. The sequence continues at coordinate 57,704 of JAKTQY010000013.1, forward strand.
ACTGGTCACGTAGGTCTGAAGACTATTGTCCACTTGGAGAAATGTGAAACTGAGTTCAAAAAGAAGAAAATAGCATCGGAAAATCAGAAATCTGAGCATGAGAACGAGTTGGAAATGATAGGTGGCACTAATGAAGATGATTTTGCGGATGCAGTGCAGGTAATCAAGGAAAAAGAATTATTGTACGGAGATAAAGCGCTTCTAGGCAGATTTGTCCCGCTGTTGAAAGAAGTTGTTTCCAATCGTGAATCGTTCAACGATGAAATGTTACAACGGCAGGCGACGTTATGTCTAGCTAAACTTATGTGCATTTCACCGAGATTTTGTGAGGAGAATTTATCGCTGTATTTGGATTTAGTTGAGAACTCTGAAGACCCGGTAGTGCGAAGCAATACGGTGTTGGGATTGGGAGACATGGCAGTTTGCTTCAATAACATTATAGATACTAACAAGGACTATCTTTATGGTCGATTACAGGATGACGACATCATGGTCCAACGAACCTGCCTTATGACGGTGACATTTTTGATTCTTGCGGGTCAAGTGAAGGTCAAAGGTCAGCTGGCGAAAATGGCAAAATTATATGTGAATGATGACCAAGGCATTGTTGACCTGTGCAAACTTTTCTTCACTGAGTTGGCGACAAAGGATAATGCTGTTTATAATGGTTTCATTGATATGTTTAGTGGATTATCTGCCGATACTAATCTCTCCAAGAAAGCTTTCAAAGAAATAATTAAGTTTGTCACACCTTTCGTCGAGAAAGAAAAGCATAAGCTACAGTTGGTTCTCAAGCTGTATCAGCGACTTTTAAAGATTGATAACGAAGAACAATGGAACGATATCGCTTATGTTATCAAGGAGATGATTCCTAAAGGTGACGCCACGCAGGCTTCAAGAAAGGACAAAGCGTCGTCTAAACACAAAACGTATGACGAGGTTCTGAAAGCGATCGAAGAAGGCTTTAAAAGACCTGAACAACGAGAATAGAAACGCTGATATGCTGTTTTCCTTATGTGCATGATATATTAAAACAAAATTATACTTTATTTAGTTTGGCTGTTTCTTTCCGAAAAGTTCGGAGGGATGTTTGAATACATTTTTGGCTGTTATGCTGCCTAAAACGTAATCCAAGGGAAGCTGATTTGAGTAAGGCTCATTACTTTCTAAGTGGTCTTTAACTAAATCTGCTAGACCATTATAAAAAACGGGATCTCCATTCAATGATTCGCAGCGGACCACTTTGTTTGGCGAGTTTAGCTCTTCTTTGAGCTCAATATCCAGTTCGTGAAGTGTCTCAATGTGGTCAGAAGTGAATGCAATAGGGACAAGCACCACAGCTGGGATAAGCTCTTCATCGACTTCATCGACCAATTTCTTAGCTATCGCGTCAGTTTTAGCTCCTAGCCAAGGTCTAGGGCCCACCTGAGATTGCCAAGTTAGCCTGTATGGGTTGCTAAAGTTCAACTTTTCCATCACTGCATAAACGGTGGCTGCCACTTCGGCAGAGTATGAATCTCCCCGATTCACAATCTCCATTGGTAACGAGTGCGCACTAAACTGCAATACAACCTTTGCCCTTTGGTCCTCTGGGAACTTTGCTAAGGCTTCAGTTATATGCTTGGCAAATGTATCAACGAGACAATAATGTTTTGGCCATCTATCAATGACGGACCATTCAATTTGACCTTCCTTGTCGATTGTCTTAGAAACTCTATAAAGATCATTTATTGATGATGCCGACGTCGAGTAACTGAATTGTGGGTATTGCGAAAATGCCACGGCCCTTTTGACTCCATCATTCAGCATTTGCTTGTAAGTTTCTTCAGTGAGAGGATGGGCATATCTAAACGCAACGTAAGGATGGTGAGGAGCAGTAGAAGGCGAGATTACGTCCAGTCGTTCACAAACCTTCTGAACTTGAAACTCGGACCATTTCCGAATGGGCGAACCGCCTCCAATCTCCGCATAATGGGCCTCAATCTTTGGAGTTCTTCTCTTTGCTATAATTTTGGCAATGAAGTTTTGAAACCGCCCAAAGGGAATAAGATCACCATCTGAAAACAGTCTAAATAAAAAGTCATGGGTTTCAGCAACGGTCGAAGGTCCTCCCATGTTCATGAACATGACAGCGGTTCCCTCATTCTTCAAGCCTGTTGTGGTTTTCAATTGTACATTGGAGTACCATCTTCGGGCTGAGCCCCTTAGTAAATTTGATAGCATCTTTCGAATAAGTGCTCAAATAAAGCTCCACTCCTTAGACTTCTCAAGCTAGTAGAAGATGTACTGCACCTTAATTTCACTAGATGAGCTGGCTTTAGTCTTTTATAGGCAATTTTCTGTAAACCCGATCAGAATTTTTGAGCCATAGAAATATCTGAAGTTACTTATATAATGTTTTACATTAGTGCTTGATGGCAGCGTGCTCTCCTTAAGTTATGTCGTTTGATATAAACTGGCAATCTATAGCGTCTGATGAATCGATAAATAAGCAATTACTGAACTTTCTTGACGACCGCCTTCGATCCATCTCTTTACCAGACTACTTAGATGGGCTGGAGGTAGTAAAGTTCTCTTTAGGAGACAAGTCGCCAGAAATCATTATCAGAGATATAGATGAGCCGTTTGCTGAGTTTTATGGAGAGAAATCCGAGTCCAGCATTATACAGAGCCATGCTTCCAAACCTTCCTTGCCCACACTCAATACAAGTGCCTCGATTCTGCGACAGTCTCATGCGTCAGATTTGTCTAGAAGCCCGTCTCCAGCTGCAGGTATAATGAGTGGATTACATCGATCTTCGACACCTATGCTACCATATCAAACTTCTCGATCTGGAACCTCATCATCCCCCAATATTCATGGTTCTCCTATCGCTGGCCGTACATCCGGAGCATCTCTATTTCTTCCCAGATCCAATTCTTCTTACTTTCAAAGTGTGAATAACGGTGTAGGAATTGGTGGATTTGGTGCTAAGGACAGTAGTCAGGAATTTTTGGATGTAAACGCAATCCCTATGCTTGCAAACTTGAGCATAGATGGCGAGTTTAACGAACTAGAAACAATCGACACTGAAGTGCTTGGAGCTACAGGAAACAACGGAGAAATATCAGATGCGGAGCAAAGCCAGGAACCCAAGACCAACAAGGAGAAAGACATACAAGTAGCTTTCGATGTGAAGTTTGATTCCGATATATATATTGAGGTGGTATGCAATCTTCTTGTGAATTATCCTGTCAGGGAGTTTATCAAGTTGCCCGTGAGACTGAAAATTACCGATGTTTGCATCCACTCTCTAGCGATCGCAGCGCTTATTAAAAAGAGACTTTACATATCAATTTTGTGCGATATTAAGGATAACGAGGAAGATGTTACAAGGTCTCCTGCAGCAGCGGATGGTGATGATATAAGACGAGACTCGAGAAAGCCATCCGTTTCTGATATTGCCCAGAGTTCGATTTCATCGAACCGTGAGCGGGTAGACATCATTAAGAATTTGCAGATCGAAGGTGAGCTGGGAAATTATGAACAGCTAACCTCAGATGGCACTTCGACAGTGACCAATGGATCAATACTAAGAAATTTTGGCAAGATTGAAAAGTTCTTAGTTGCTACTTTGCGAGGAATTCTTGTCAGCGAGCTAGCCTGGCCCAGCTGGATAGAGCTTGACTTCGAAGAAGACCCAGACAGCGACGAATCTGGTGATGATTCTCACAGTGTATCCACTAGTGAAGCTCAATCTCCTCTGTGATGCAATTTGCAAACTATTTATTGTATTTATAGAACCGCTGCTGTATTTATCGGATTAGAGCTTTAAAATTATTAACGCGATAACTTTTTTCACTTATCCGTAGGTTAAAGCTCTTGTGCTTCAAAGATATTTATTGATTCACATATATCAGCCATAGGAATAGGAAAAGGAAGTAGCAGGCCCATCTGGTGTTCTGTATTTCTGTACGACCATTGTGAATGCAGCCCATGATAAGAATTGCCTTTTGTTTGTGGTGCCCGTCAAGGTCCGGATTGAAGGCACTAGGATTGCGCTCTATATCATCAGGGTCTTCAGTGCTGGCCTCTGCCGATTCAAGATACCTGAATCATTATAGCAACCTTAACTTGCCTTCTCATACAGCTTCACAGAAGGAGATCAAATCCAGCTTCAAAAAGCTCAGCTTGAAGTACCATCCGGATATACTAAAGTCGTTGGACCTTGCCGAGAGCGAGCTGGCATCACATAATGAAAAGTACCTATCTATCAAGCGATCTTACGAAGTTTTGAGTGATCCGGTCAGGAGATCAAGTTACGATCGAACTTTGAACCACAGTGAAAATGCCCCAAAACCCAATATAATACATCAGACTCGGTCGAATCACCGCTTCAGACCAAAGCGCACAACCTCGCCATTGTCTTACTCATATTCTGTTTCAACTGATGAGGTTCCACACTTTGACTTCAACAAACATTTACAAAGAAATTTGAAGAACGAGAAGCGACTCCAGGAGCGTCAAACTATTCAACTGGGCAACTTGTTGAGCCATGACGTCTTCAATCGAAATTTACAAAACGGCATCCGTAAAGACATTCATGGCTATTATTCTTCTTCCCCTAAGCAAAGACAGTTTGGCAGTCAGGGCAGCATTGGGTTGCATAATAGCGAAACAGGGCTTTTGGGCCCTATCATAGGAGTAGTTTGCCTTTTGATGGTGGGATACGGCATTTCTGGTTTGTTTACAGGTAAGCAGACGACTTCATCTGTTACTACTGCAGCTTCTCAACTGTCACAGGATCCTTCCAAAAGCAGGCGAGTGACAGTATCTGAGAACAAAAGCTCCGAGAATATTGAAACAGGGCGCCCCACAAATGATTATAGCTCGAAGTTGGTAACCAGCGCAATTACTGGCTCTCTCCGGAAGGAATAATTGACGCTTTTTTCTCTTTATATGGGACAGTGAACTCTGTGAGCTTTACTATATATTCATGTACGACTAAATTAATGACACATATCAATCATTTTGGTTAAAAGCTAATTAGCAAAAACGAACTAGCGTTCTTGATAGCGTATACATTAGATAAAATGGAGAAGTTCATCATCGAAAAGAAAAGAACATTTGCGGCTTATTCATTTTTTGCCATCGTATTCAACAGAACTAGAAGCGGCCTGCAATAATTCACTTATCCCCTCAGTATTCCCTAAACCATTGCTTTTCGCCATACCAACAGAAGTGGACATGAGATTTGACGACAGTCTGAAAGGATTTGGAAGTTGCCGCGAGTTGTGACTCAATGGTGGAAGCATTATTCTGCTTTCATCCTTTGATGTGGCAAGCTGGGCGTTACCTGAGTTTGGTGATGAAAATGTAATAGGCAGCTGACTTTGTCCCGCGAAGTTTGTCAACTTTTGCTGGTTGTAAAGTTCTTGATGCTGTTGTTGTAAATAAAGAAGATTATTATTTGAGTGTGAACCAACATGAGCACCTCCGGTGGATGTAGGAGCACCTGTAGTGAGCTTGAAATTACGATCGAGTAGTTGATGCTGAACTTGTTGAGGTTGGCTAAACAATGGGGGCTGCTGAGGAGAGATCAAATTGAAAACATCGATATTGGAATGAAACTGTGTGAGCGGAGACGCTTGATTACCAAACAAGTTGAGTTTAGCGTATACTTCTGCATTCAGAACCTTAGTGCAGACTCTCATGAATCGATCCACCTCATTAAAATCTGAACTAAACAAGCTTAGCCAAGACATAAAACCTTCCTCTAAGTTTTTCATGAGAAAATAGAACTTGTGATCATTGATTATCTGCGTCTTTATAGACTCTTCTGCTTTAGTAAAACTCTGCCTGCCATTATCTTTCATAGTGCCCATCTTCTTTAACTTTTCATTGTTATTGCTGAATTCTCCTATTGAAATACTATTTGATCTTTTCCTTTCTTCCTGCTTCATTGTAAGAGTCTCGTCATAGCTGCATCCGAGTTCGTTGATAATGTAAAAAATTACTGCTAAGATGATACTTTCATCATCCTCATCATCGACTGAATCCTCATCTTCTGAGCCAACATTACCTGTGGATTCAATGTTCAAACCAGAGTGTTTCCCATCGTTTCCACCTTTTTCTTCTTTTTCGTCCCCTCTGTTATTGCTAGCAAGTTGCCAGTTTTTTCCCAAAGGTATGGAGATGTCAATGAAATACTTCCTTTTGAAGAAGCATAGTATACGTATGAGCACTAGAAAATTTCCTATAATAAATTCAACCATCAGTAAGTTACTGATTGGAAGATTGAGCATATGCTTGTAATCTTTCAAGTTCCTGTTCACATACACCAAGGACAGAAGTAAAATAGGCAGTGTTGTAATTCCCAAGTTGTTGTTGATGATAAAGTTAGAATTAAATGGTGTAAATATGTAAGCTTGAACATTGTTGTAAACATCATCATCTGTCAGCTCAGAGGGCCCATTTGTGGAGACGCTGTCCATATAATTTACCTTGATAAACCTTGTTAACTCAAATTCTATGATGGGTTTGTCGTTGTTGAGGAAATTCTTATCGTTGATCAAGGATTCAGTTTCAAAGATAAACTCCTTCAGAGTCAGAGTAAGAAGAAACCAGTTGTAGCTAGATCTAGGCAATATTAAATAATTCGAAAGAAGATCTGTGAACTTCAGAGGGCAATTGATCAAAAGTTTTCTTTTCACTATTGTTGCGAGGGAAATAAAGTCCTCATCATAACCGCTGGCAATCTTATCGGAAACATTGAAGTTACGGTTCGCGAGTATTATGGCGTTGTGTAAAAAGTTTTTGTTATCTTTGAACAATCCTTGTTGTAGTACGATGCTCTTATTCAGCTTATTTGTTTCGTTGAATTTAACCATCTGTAACTCATTCATTAGTCCACATATAATTATTTTTTCCTTGAAGCTCATACAATCGTAGTTAGCAAACCTATGGAATGAGGTTGAAATAACGGAGAGATTTCCTATAAGCTGTCCTAAGGATTGCTTTGTGTAAAGTGTATCTCCAGAATTATCTTCAGAAAGACCGTCATCTGGAAGCCTCTTACTAAGAAGATAAAGATGTAGTGAGGAAGGTGATTTATTGTATATGAAGGAATAGTGGGAGAGTAAGAGGTAAGCGTACCAGTAAAATGTCTCCAACTTCTGAGAAGAAGGTGGGACAGCTGGGGCTATGACTCTATTTGCAGATTTCTTCTTACTGGCCAGAGATAATGTAGACGAAGTGGAGGCCGTTCCATCAACATTTACCATATGAGTGCTGATAATGTTGTTGAGATACTCAAATAGAACGTCTATTGGTATAGAGATCTTTTTAGCAAGATCAGCCTTCGAGGCAGAATTTGTGAAATTGATAAAGTAATTCAGATATATGTAGCTCAAAATGATCAAGTTGTCGACGAATCTGTTGAACACATCTCCTGAGTTATAGTTGATTTTTGAGCTGCTTATTTTATCGATAATGATTTCCCAGCTTTTGTTAAACATAGAGATTGCGTCTGCAAACTCACATAGATGACAAGCACCCAGACATATTACGAGGTAGAGCAGTTCATCATTTTCGGTGAGGGTAAGCAGTTTGGTGATGTTGATCAGCGGGAGGTGATTGCTGTACTTTTTGCAGGTTCCAAAGACAACGATATAGTTTGTGATGGAGTTCTTCAGGCCGAGGTTAAGGTGGTTGAATTTGTTTGAAACAGTAAGCAGTGAGATGATATTTTTTTCATTTGTGAGCTGGCTGCTCTCATCAAGGGGATCGTTATCCGAGATGGTAACTGCTTGGGTGGTGCTGCTGGGGGCATGCAATCCGTTGTGGTGGCCTGCAGAGGCAAGCAGTGAGTTTGGAAGGGCCGACTGGAGGGATATCGTTGGCGCGACAGTCTGCGGGGAGGCTAGCGAGGGCGCAACCGAGGGAGATCTGAGCAGGTCGTCGTTGGTCGAGATGTTTCCGTCGATGCTGGTTTTCAGCACAAGGCCGTGGACGGTACGGAGGTGTCGCTGCAACAGGTCTCTTCTTACAAAACCGTTTTTGCAGATGGAGCACTGGAACGGTTTTTCCTTAGTGTGAGAGCGCTCATGGCGAAGCTTGTGCTCCGATCTCGAGAAGGAGCGTGCGCAGAATTGGCAGATATAGCGTTTTGTCATTGTACCTTACACCCCGAGTTCGCAGCTCGACCAGCCTGCAACATTGCCATAAGATATCTTCTGCAGGCTTACAATTTAACTATAAAGGCAAATATAATCTCTATCCCAATCTCCTCCAACCCATTAAACGCATCATCTACACAACATCATTCCTTGACAACCCACCCTTACTTCCCTGCCCTGCTTGTCAACCCCCGGACTGCAGAGCCGCCGTGTGCAATTAGGTAAAAAGTGGGGAGCCCAGCCGTGCCAATGAGGGGAGCCGGCGCGAGTGCCCTGCCAACTGAGGGGTAGAAGCCGGCACCGGCAGCCTTGGGTCGACCCCTCCTCGCAGCCCCGCCATGTGCGCCAAAATGCGGGGAAGCCGAATCGGACATGGCGCCGCGTGCCATGCACGTGCAGGGGTTTGCGACGGCCGGCAGTAGACCGCAACCTGTGTTTTAAGTGCCGGCAAATTTGTCCGAGCTGCGGCCGACAAAGTACACCAGCCGCAGGGGCGGCGGGGGGCGCCGCCGCGACAGCACGTCGGCGTTTTCGGGCAGTGCGGAGCGGCATTCGAGAGGTGGTCACGTGCTTGTGGCACGTGCGCAACCCGCTGATCTCTAGGATCCCAGCAGGTGGTGATTACCGATACAAGGAACTCCAACTGCTGTATTGAATATCAGGAGTAAGTAAACATATCTACCTAGGCATGGGGCCGCTCACTGAGCGCACACAACGCTGCGCCGACGGACGAACCGTCCTTCGCAATGTTGATATGAAGACGGCGCTCGCCCTTGGGCCCCAGCTGTGTCATAGCGATTGCGTCTCTCATCATGGTTCGGAACCCTGGGAAAAACTCAACCACCGAACCGTCCGCACCAACATCCACTTCCACATTGTGACCCTTGAACGCCTCTGTCATGGTCAACAATGCCGAGATTGGCACCGCAGCTAGATAAGCCGAGCGCTTCGCTATGGCCCGAGTGAGTCTCTGGATCGCATATCTCTCTTCAGGTGTAGTAGGAAGTCTCAGTGCCTGCTTTAGTTGCAACTCTGTTGCCTGCAGCTTCGTGGAGTCGTCAATTTCGATTAGCGACAATACCTCAGTGTTCAACTCCCAAGGGGTTCTAAGTCTGTGGGGCAAGTCCTCGTATGTAGCATATTGGTGGAAAATTAGCCCTTTAGAGTGCAGGTCAATTAGTACCTGTCTAAGAATCTCTCCCAAAAACATACCCGACACTCTTTTCTCAAACATGTGGTATCCCTTGTTGCTGGTAAGATCGTCAACTAGCATGTCGTATTTGGTGTTAGGAAGCACTTTAAGCTCATTATCAAAAGAACCCCACTCAGTGTTAATCACCATGTGCGTCACTCCTTCAGCTTTCAATGAGGCAATAACATCAGCCGGCAACTTTTTGATATTCTCCAACTTCTCATTATACGCACCGTTCGTGCCGGTGCCAAAAATGCATCCTATTGAGGTAGTACCTTCTTTGTTCGATCCTGTGTAAGATCGGGCAAGAAGAGTGCCGACTGTATCGTTGGCCAGCGCAGCAATACGGACAGGAATCTTGAGCCTGTCAATGTGTTTCTGAAGCATAGCAACAACATCTTGGCCAACACAGTCCTGAATGTCAAAGCCTTTCGTCCATCTGAGCAGTTTTCCAGAGTCGAGAGATGTCTGTGTCACAGGAAAACTGAATGTGAAGCCCATCTTGAATTTGTTTGATGAATCTTTCTCCTCCTTAATGTCATGATGTTCTTTCAAGAACTGTCCCACCTTTCCCGCAAGATAACCGAAAAGCTCATCTGAACTTGAAGACATCAGATCAATCGGAATTGGATTCTTCTGTTGGATCAAGTGAAAGGTGTGGTCCCCTTTCAAATCGACAGAGCATACTCTAAAATTAGTACCTCCGAGGTCTGCAGCAAGTAGAATCCCCTTTTCTGTCCCATCAGGGATAGAGGTTACAAATGTCGGGATCATTGGTAGCCCAAGCACATCCCCATCACCGTTCAAAGACTTCTGGGCGAGTTCAATGAACGTCTCAACACCCTTCACAAGTAGTTCCTGTGTCACCTCGAACTCTTCAACGATGGAATCAACCTCCTTATCAAGCAAATTGTTAGTCCCCATTATACCTCTAGCTGCTGATCGTTTATCTGATTACACTACAACTCTTCAATAGCATCTAATTATGTCTTTCTATCACCTCATCTCATTCCATTGTGGTCAACACGCAACAGATTTCTCGAAATACCAGTTGCTGGCTTTGCTGGGTGACCGCTTGAGGCTGGTAATGCTGCGCCACATTTTTCTGCCGTGTTACCGACCGAGGACTTGGATCTCATTCATCTTGTCTATCAATTTCATGGCAACTTGCAATCTGTTGAAAGACCGTCGCTGTCTCTTCTCTACCAATAGGCATGGACGATCTATGATTGATTTGAGTTGCGAGAGCTCAACGCTTCTTCTGTTGGTTGCCTCTCTGACACTGTTGAGCAACACGGCTCAAGTTTCACGGCATATCAGTGCGTGAGGCAACCTCTGATGCTGCATTGAACAACCTTCAGTTATGCCAACCTCAAGTGGGACTTATTGCTGGACCTTTAAGCAGTCCATCTCCCACGACGGATGATGATCGGACTTTAGTCCGACAAGCACAGCCGTGATAAAGAAGTCATAAATTTTTTTTTTTTCATTTTTATGGCAGTGACTCTGTCAAAATCGATTTTGATATTAAAGACGTCTAAGTACAGATCAAGACTTAGCAATTGATCAAGTGATTAACTGAGCAGCAAACGGAACCACAATGCCTGGGGCGGGAAAAACGATTCTAGCTTCGAAAATAGCGAAGAAATACACCGATGAAATTGTGGCGGTCACTGGTAAGCTAGAGAAACGCCCCAAGTTGGTGGGACTACTAGCAAATAAAGACCCCGCTGCCGAAATGTACGCTGTGTGGACGGGGAAAACTAGCGAGTCCTTAGGGTTCGAATACGAGCTTGTGCGACTTGAGAAGGAGGAGCTTGAAGAAGAGATCTACAAATGTAACAAAGATAGCTCGATCAACGGGATCATTGTGTATTTTCCGGTGTTTGGAGACAGACAGGACCAGTATTTGCAGCAGTGCGTGTCTCTAGAAAAGGATGTCGAGGGCCTAAACTTCAAGTATATCTCCAACATGTATCACAATATTCGCTATATGGACGACAAAGGGGAGCGCAAGTCAATTCTTCCTTGCACACCTCTGGCCATTGTGAAGATACTAGAGTATTTAGGAGTGTATAACGCTCTTTTGAATTACGGGGACAGGCTTTATGGCAAAACAATCACGGTGGTCAACCGCTCAGAGATAGTAGGCAGACCTCTTGCTGCTCTGTTGGCAAATGACGGAGCTACTGTCTACTCTGTCGACATCAACAATATCCAACTCTACGAGAGAGGTGACGGTTTGCAACTCAAAAAGCATACCGTTGTAGACTGCTCAAAATCTTTAGAGGAAGTTGCCCAAATATCAGATGTCATCATCACTGGAGTACCTTCAAAATCATACAAGTTCCCCACAAAATATGTCAAACGTGGTGCAGTGGTGATTAACTTCTCCAGTGAGAAGAATTTTAATGATGACATCAAAGATGTTGCCTCTCTATATGTTCCCTCCATCGGTAAAGTCACCATCGCCATGCTGCTCAGAAACCTTCTTCGTTTGATGGACAACTCTAAGGCCTCTATTCAGCACTGAATACCTTCATAGATCATAAATATAATATGCTGCACCTCTCTATTTCTCGTATAACCGGTTTCCGTCATCGGTGCTTAACACCGGATTTCGGATCTTTGGAAAACTGTTATTTTTCAAACCAAGAAAAAATTATTTTTCTTGTGAAAAGTATCTTATTTCTTTTTCTGATCCGTCGTATAGCACTATAAGGCATCAATAAGGAAGTGAGAGCTGAAGCATTTTGTGTCTATGGATGGTAAATCACATCTGGTATCAAAATGACGGTTTCAGGAGTCCATGTTATTACCACCGTGGCTGAGTTTCGCAAATTTAGAGTCGAATGTTGGAAACAAGACCGATCTGTAGGTTTCATACCGACGATGGGGTTTCTTCATGAAGGCCATCTAACTTTGGTCCGCCACTCTCTTGAGGCAAATGATATTACAGTCGTATCCATATTTGTTAATCCTTCTCAATTTGCACCCTCGGAAGATCTCGACTCATACCCACGCAATCTCGACCGCGACCTACAGCTGCTAGAACCCTTGACTTCTAGCGACGGAAAGAGAAAAGTGTCCTGTGTATTCGCACCAACTGTCACCCAAATGTATCCTAGCGGAATCACATTAGAGGTAAGTGAACAAAGAGGAGCATTTGTTTCTGTTGCGGGCGTTTCGGAACAGCTTGAAGGCTCTTCAAGACCTCAGTTCTTTAGAGGCGTTGCCACAGTTGTAACCAAACTGCTGAACGTTGTTCAGCCTACTAGAACTTATTTTGGACAAAAGGACATTCAGCAGTCTATTGTGATTAAGGTTATGGCTAAGGATTTATTGGTTGATACCCAGATTATTGTGGTTCCTACAGTTAGGGAAATTTCCGGACTTGCTTTAAGTTCACGGAATTCTTATCTTTCGAAGAAAATCGCAGATCAAGCCTCAATTCTATACAAATCAATGCTTGAGTGTCAACAAACTTACCTTTCTAGCAATCAGATACCAGTGCAAGAGCTTAGACGTATGATTGAAGATCGGATTCATTCTGTAAACAAAAATTTCGTCGTTGATTACGTATCTTTCAATGATAAAGATACTTTGCGCTACTTGGATGATGATTCGCCAGTTGACCCCAATTCTGGCTGTATTTTGAGTCTTGCGGTTAAAGTTCCTAACGATGAGCGCGACAACAGTGCCGGCTGCACAAGACTAATAGATAACATTATTTTAGAAAGCAAGATTTAAATTTACCGAAACTCAATTTGCATACAATGTTTAGTGTTTAGTATCGCTTTATACATATGAACTGTATAATTATTCATATTCTCTCCAATCTAATAACGCGCTCGTGATTTACTAGTTTTTTGAATTCTCTCTCCTTATTTGCTTGATTCTCTTTTGTGGTTACGCCAGCAATTTTAACGCTGTAAAAGATCTCACCATATTCACACAGCCAGTCACCAGCAACTGCCGTCACGTAGTTCATGTACTCTTTTCCTGTTAGCAACACCTCATGATAGATGACAAACTTTGGGAGATCCCCCATGCCATGGAGAGCGGATGTCGGGTGAACCAGCATCCGCAGACCACTTCTTAAATTAACGTACTCCCCAAACTTTTTGAACTGCGCAGCCTGGTGAAAGTATGAGGCACTCAGGCACTCTCTCACTTTGTCCCAGTCAGGATTACTCACAACAGATAATCTTTGTGAAGACATGATCTGAGTAAGCTGAGACTCGATGTCTTTAGCACGACGAAGAGACTTGTAATGTAAAAAGTTCTGAGAACACCATCTCTCACGGGATCTATTCGAAATAAATTGATTGAAAACATTGAGCAATGTTAAATGGTCGCTTCCAGCAACCTGAAACTTTTCTCTGACAGAATCAGACCTCGCTTGAAGATTAGCGTCGTTGTTTGGCCTAATGAAAATAGGTGGAACTGAGAGCATCGATACTATTATGATAATCTCTTTGGAGCATTGAAACTGTTTCAGTGTCGACAAAATCAAAAGCCGCGAAAGAGTGGGGTTTATAGGAAATGATGACATTTTACTACCTAACGCCGTTAGCACGCCAAAGTTGTCAAGAGCTCCCAAAGACCATAAATCGAATTCTGCTGTGGAGATTGCCTCTGCTGGTGGACGGTCAAGAAATGGAAATTTCGACAAATGACTGACACCTAACGACTTCAAAAGCAAGATTGTATTACTGAGATTTGTTCTTTGAATTTCGGGGATCGGTTCGGGAAACATTTCCGTGACAGCTGCAGTTTGTGTATATAATCGGTAACAGACACCAGGTGCTGTTCTACCTGCACGGCCAGATCTCTGATTCGCTTGTGCCAAAGAAATAGGAGTTAGCTGCAGCGAGTCCATTCCCAATTTTGGGTTATAGACCTTCAGTTTCATTAAGCCAGTATCCACAACAAAAGTAATACCATCAACAGTCAAAGATGTTTCAGCGATATTTGTAGCAATTACACATTTCCTTATACTGGATCTTTTGAAGACCCGAGCTTGAAGATCTGCCGGTAAAGTTGAGTATATAGGCAGAACTTGTAACGGCTTAATGGTATCGTCTACCTTGAGTAAGTTCTGCATCTCTTTTTCTAACTCCTCACATGTAGTTTCGATATCCTCTTGTCCTGTCATAAAGCACAAAATATCTCCTTTTTCATTTCTTAGATGGATTCTTAAGATCTGCTTTACTGCGCTTGCCACATAGTCCACAGCAGGGATGGTTGAGTATAAAATATCAACAGGGTATGTTCTACCCGGGATAACAAACTGTTCGGCATTTCCAAAAAACTTCGAGAATCGATCTGCATTCATTGTTGCAGAAGTGACTATTAGCTTGATGTCACGTCTTCCAGAAAGTATCTTTTTTGATAAACCCAACAGAATATCGGTGTTTATTGATCTCTCGTGAGCTTCATCCATAATAATACAGGAGTATTTGTCAAGATATGAATCTTGCAGAGCTTCTCTCAAAAGGATACCATCTGTCATAAACTTGATCTTGGTTTTTGAGGAGGTACGATCTTCGAACCGGATAGCAAACCCAACCTCTTCACCCAGGGCAACCCCCATCTCCTGACTGACTCTTTTAGCAACAGACATAGCAGCAACTCTTCTTGGCTGAGTGACTCCCACCATTGCTTGACCCCTAGTATAGCCATCCTCATGTAGAAATTGCGCAATCTGCGTGGTCTTACCTGATCCCGTCTCACCGACCACCACGACCACTTGATTCTCTCTTATTACTTTCAGAAGAGCATCACGTACCTGGAAAGCTGGAAGAAGCTTTCTCTGTGCAACATAACTTGAAGCTTCTTTGTCTATCGGATCAAGAGAATCAATGAAGCTCTTTTCATCGCTCTGTTTATCTTGGACTTGATCTTGCTGTCCACCAATCACTTTACCATAAGGAGTGTTTTTCGTGTTGGCACTCTCTTTTGCCTGCCTTGCCCTATCTCTAGTTAATCGCCTTTCATTCACAAGAGAAGATCCGTTTTTGGAGTACTTGTACAAGTCACCAGTTTTGTCCCTAATGGTCTCTATAGCTTCGATTTGATTTACTACAACTTTGTTAGAGTCGAGAAAGGGTGGAGTAAGCCTGTGAACTACAATATCCACATCAGGAGACACTTCATCGATATCCGTATCTGATCCATCGTACCTGCTTGACTTTCCTGTAGCTGATGCCATCCGATCATCAAACCATTGAGACTCAAAATTATTCCGACGGTTATATTTTGGAACTCTTCGCTTTCTTTTGTTCTCTACAACACTAGCTAGCCCATCTTCCATATCAATATACTCCTCATCATCAATATATGCATGACCTGGTTGTTCATCCTGCATATACCATTCTCTATCATTCTGAACATCCTCAGAATCGTTATCACTAGCGAATCTAGACTCCAGAGTCATTTCATGGGGAGGCTGAACTAAAGACTGCTTCTCCAGCTTTGCAAGTTCGGAAAGTAGGGAGGTTTGTTTTGAACCCCCATTCGAGCGCTCTGGGAAACTGTTAAAAGTACGCTTCTCTTGAGTAGAGACATGTTTTTCAACTTGTGGTCCTTGCGAAGCCAATTGATCTCTCGTCTCCGCCCCACCTTCGGATAAAGTAAAACCATTGCTCTCTTGCTTCAGTCGTGCTGCATCTTCCTTTCTTATTCGCTTGAAGGAAATCTTTTTTGTGTTGTCTGGCTTCTTGTCTGCCTCATCCAGCTTTAGTGGTTCTTCATCAGACTCTTGTTCATCGTCCGAAAAACTCAGTTTGATGCTTCTTTTACCTTTGCTCATTCAGAACTCTAAATATCACTGCTTCTGGTAATCATCCCCTGTTCCTGTCATCGACTTTCAACCTTCACAGCAGTTGCTAAGAGCAGTAAGACTTCCTAAACTCCTTCTATGTGGATGTAAGCTGTCTGTTATCTGAGATCACAGGCGAACGCCGAACACCCGTACACTCCAATTTAATATTTCGGCGGTTTTTCAACATCATGGCATTGAGTTGTGCGATTTTTCATCTCTCCGCCTCATACTAAGACCGATTTATCGAACGGCGGCCACATGGGTAGTGGGCAGCGATTGAGACGGCACAAGCGAAAAGATTGGCAATTGATAATAGTTATCTGTTATTGAAACTTCGGTTAAGGATTTTGTAGGCTGAAGTTGTCTGACACACCATTTTTAAACAGAAACCGCTATCTTGAGGGAGAACAAAGTGGTTCCTTACAATTTCTGACCCAAGGGCAGCGATGAAGACGTCTAAACGGTCCAAAAAGGAGGCTCGCAGCAAAACCGGTACAGTGGGGGCTGAGTCCGGGGGATCTGATGTTTTTTACCCTGCGCTGGACCAGAGAAAGGCTGCTCAGCATAACATCACGTCTTCTTTCAAGCTACAGAAGAAGCAACAGCAGTTGGGTACAGTGCCAAACGGTCTGCCTTCAACAGCAGGAGACTCTTTGGTGGCATCCGAGTTACCAGAGCAATCACAACAGATGCCAAAGCAATCTTCTGATTCATCACAACCTACTTCATACGCCAAAAAACTTTGGCGTATTAATAGATTCAAGAGCGAGGAGGTAGAGAAACAATCAAAGCTTGTGCAAAGAGCGCAAAATTTTGCGATGAATTCAAATTCTGAGAACACCAACAAATACGGATTTCGAAAGACCAATGTTAAACCAAAAGTTAACAAGGAGGGAACACCTCTGGAATTTCTATTTGTCAATTGCACTCCGTCAGCTGAAATTGATTCAACGCAAAATTCAAGTTCAAAGGAAACAATAGAGGATGAGAAGAAGCAGTATCATGGAGGCAGAGTTTCCCGGTTGTTCAGAAAAGGCTCTGTAAAGAAAGAAGAAAAAGATATCAAGAATCTGTTGACCAAGGAGACTACTGAGGATCATTTCAATGTCAATCCCAATGAGAAGCTCGGTTCAAATACTGAGCTCTTGTCTGTGGCCTCAGAATCATTTCGTTTGATCCGTGTTCCTTTCGCTTCTACGTCTTCGTCTTTATCGGGGCCTCCCAAAAGGTCAACCTTGAAGAGGTTGTATACCAAAAAGGTAAAGCAGGAACCCATGATGACTTCATCTGTGGCTAATTCGGAGACTGCACTCACAAGCATATCATATCCTCTCTCTTCAAGCTCGCCTCCGGAGTTCATATCTACTCCCACCTCTAGTACTACAAGCACATTTCCGCAGATGAATTATAGTACTCCCTTTACTCCCTTGACTCCGATGGCATCTACAAGTTCGTCACTGACTTCACTGATTTCTACTTCAAACGCTGCTCCCTCACAGCAAATCGACTACTTTTCAGTCAACCCAAATACTAATAACAATGTCTCTTATGCTTCGGGAACGCCTGTGTCTTCTATGGCTGCTAATAATAACATAATTCTAGAATCACATCCCGGGGTCCTAGGAGTCCATGGAGGCAATAATGTCATTTCTAGAGATAGATCAAACTCGAACAGCTCTGCTTTCTATTCAACATTACATGACCCTTCAGTACGCGCCAGATCACACCACCAACCACATTTATATTCACCTATCCCAAACACACCAAATCACCATGAGGAGGAGGAATCTAACTTTTTGGAAGGCTATGACGATCTCGTGGAGGTCTCTTCAGTGAACACCTCATCAACCAAGAAGCTGAAAACTTTGAGACGATCCAGCTCTATAGCTTCTTTAAATTCGGTCAATTCATTGCAACAGGCCCCAGCATCGTCATATCCTGCAGTTGGCGCTAGCTATTGTAATATATCCTCTGCATATCCACCTATCAATGGAATGACCGGCAGTTTAAATGCTTCATCAGTGATAAGTACCAATAGACATACTTCAAGAAACCGTTCAGTCAGCTGCCTACCTCCTTCCTCCCTAGGAGCTCAAACCCCGTCACCTGGAGCAATGAGTGCTTCTTCGCCAGTTTCTATTTCCAAGTCACCGCTCCGCCGGAGGGTGAGCAACCATCACGTTTTGTCACAGCCACATTTTACTGTAAACCATTCTCACAATGCAAGAAACGGCTCTTATAATGATCAGTTTCATTCTACTTCCAACTTATCCACATTTCCTCCGCTTTTCGATCCGCAACATCTGAATCATACGTACATTTCACCAGATCCTCAACATCCTGATCTTGGTCGTGAAAACGACCTTCGCAATCAAAATATTATAGACGAATTTTTCAATTCACCAGCTATGGCTAGCGACAGCAGACAAAGCAACTTATCACTCACTTTTGAAGAGCTCAAGAGACAACATGACGAATTGCTACGTCATTATGGTTCATCCATTTATTCTTTTGCAGGGTCTGTTGAAAGACAGGCAGTACCCTATACGAACCATGGTTCAACTGGAACATATGCACCTGAATCGTATTGCTCTGCTAGTGAGGTTTTGAGTCAAAGTTCAAACAAGAATAACCTCTCTGAGAGAGGTCACTACTATGAACCTATTCCTGAACAATTTGCCATGTCAGAGAACATCATCGTACAGTCTAATGGTGTTCCACAGCCGCAAACTCAAGAAGATCCTTTACGGCTTTCACCAGGTGTGATGCCTAATACATCTTCTAATATGGACGCTTTAGGCCCTGCTGCGCCAGCCTATCCTACTCCTGAAGGCTCTTTCGATCTTTATTCATTCGTGAATGACGCCAATTATAGAGGCTCATAAAAACCGATTGCGTGCATTATCTTTCAATCTTTTTAGTATCTCTTTTTTGCGACCGTTAGCTCTAATAACTTAGACCATTCCCTAAGACGAAACATGTAGTAGCAACTCCGTCAAAGTGTGTAAAGAATCAAGCTGAAGATTTCCTTGAAAAATAAACAGTGAAAAATTTCAGGACTCAGAGATCAAAGATCTCCAAAGATGTTTGTGGAACATTTGGGGTTTAAGGAGTATGAAATGTCACTCTCGATCAATATTACTTTGCAGTAGACTATCTTATGGGACTCGCCTGATTTCTGGAAAGTTTAATCTTACTGCATCTCGTTACATGTGTTCCTCAGAGAAGATGGATGTCTCTAAGTATACAGTGGTGACAGAAGGGTCTGCTTCTGTCCTTTTTTCACCAAACCAAGTTTTTTATAACCCCGTTCAGCAATATAACAGAGACCTAAGCAGTCTCGCAATCAAAGCATGGTCGGAAATAAATGCGGAGAAGAGGGCTGCCAAGCTCGAGAAAAAGTCTCAAGAGAATAGTAATGAAGTGCCGAGCAAGAGACAAAGACTGGAGAAGGCTTCAGATGACGAAGCAAGTGGAGACTGTGGAGCAAATGACAAGCTTTCAGTGAAGTCCTCGCAGCATATAGATCCGATTTGCGTTTTGGAAGCTTTGTCGGCGTCTGGTCTGAGAGCTATCAGATACGCCAAAGAAGTCCCGCTTGTCTCTCGTGTGATTGCCAATGACTTGTCCAAAGAAGCCGTAGAATCAATAAACATGAACATTAATTATAACAATATTAGCCAAAAGGTCAAGGCGCATCAAGGTGATGCGATAAATTTGATGTCAAACTCTAGATCTACTTATCATGTCATAGATTTAGATCCCTATGGTACTGCATCGCCTTTTATTGATTCTGCAATACAGGCAATTAAAGATGACGGATTGCTACTTGTAACTTGCACCGACTTAGGTGTTCTGGCAGGTAATGGATACCCAGAAAAGTGTTTCGCTCTTTATGGAGGGATGAACTTATGGGGGGATGCCACTCATGAGTCTGCCTTGAGACTCGTGCTCAATATGGTGGCCACAACTGCTGCAAAATACAAAAAGTACATTGAGCCTCAACTGTCATTATCTATAGACTTTTACGTGAGGCTTTTCATCAAAGTGAAGACCTCGCCCATTAAAGTCAAAGAATTGGCTTCCAACACTTTGATCACTTACAAATGCTCTGGCTGTCACTCCACAAATCACCAATACCTTGGAAAGTGCTCTCTTCATTCTGAAACAAAATCTGGGCAATCTCGAAAGAAGTTTGGATTGAGCAAAGGTCCTCCCGTTGGGTGTTTCTGCCCTCATTGTGAATATAGTCATCATTTGAGTGGTCCTATGTGGGGTGGTCCTTTGCATGATCAATCATTTATAGACAAGGTCTTGGAACTCCAAGAGGGTGCTGATGAGAATATTTACAAGACGTTACCCAGGATCAAAGGAATGCTTACAATGGCCAAAAACGAGCTTTCTGATACTCCATTTTTCTTTAAGACAACCACCCTGGCATCGGTTCTCAAATGCCCAGCTCCCTCCATTGATGTGTTTTCTGCTGCACTTGGGAACTTGGGGTATCGGGCTTCTTTAACACATTGTATGACCAGCGCAATCAAAACGGACGCTCCTTTTGAGGTGATTTGGTTTATTGGAAAAAAGTGGTGTGAGAAAAATGGTATGGACAAGAACAGATTGAGCAAAACATCTCCAGGCTACATGGTTTTATCCAATGAAAATATTGGTGCCGATATTGATTTAGCGAATCTTAAAGGAGAAGAAGATCGCGATATCGATGACTTAGAGTGGCTATTTAGAGCAAACGATGTTAGCAAGCATCTTAAGACGTTACGAAACATTAAAATGGTCCGATATCAAGAAAATCCGACCAAGAATTGGGGTCCCAAAGCAAGACCTCACTAATTAGTTGTCAGAGTAGTAGCATTAGTTTATAAGCTTTCAAGTTATGTTAGTGTAAAAAACTATCGCGACTGATTAAGAGAGAGATAAAAAAATCAGCCCCAAAAAGATGATTACTTATTATAAGTGTAACGACATTAGCTTCATCAATCAAGATATGGTGACACTCATAAGCTAAAGGACAACATGATGTTCGATGAACAGGTCATTCGTAATGAGATAACAGTTTTGAATGAGATGATCGAGATGCTCTTGAATCCCAAAAAATTTGAGATAGAAGAAGAGAATCTTTTCAACTATTTGAACCTAACTATCTCTGAAAGCAACAGACTATTACCGACTTCGACTTCCTCTTCCTTTTCAACGTCAAATAGTAAAGAAACTTTGTCTGTGAAGGTGGTTGACTTTCGCAGTTTTGTGGATCTGGGATACAAAATGACAGACAAGTCAGTCACTGTAAACGACATCATTGAAACGCTTTCCTCAAATGTTTACATTAACAACATAACAGATAAGTTGCATGCACAACAGCTACTTGATAATGCAGCCACAAAGTATAAAGAGGAGGCTTATTATCTACCTGATTTGAGACTAGCTATAAAGAACGTTTTTGTTCTAACAATAAACTTTTTGAAAAAGCAGGGAGACAAAAGAAGTGACAGTAACAACGATCCGCTGCTAACCAACCTGATTCTCCTATTGAACGTCTCAATTGTTAACAAACTTCTGAAGATATTCAAAGGTTTGAACGAACGGCTCGAACTAAAAAGTGAGAGTATGATGATAAAGATGATGCGTTAAATAAGATTATTTTTGTGTATATTAAAGAGAGTATCTGTTTGTCTGAACGGTCTGTAGTCAAAAGATTCGATTTGCTACACGATCCCAGGCATATCTTGCAAATCTTCTACCTAGCATTCTGCCAATCAAAGGAAACAGCACAAAGTTGAATAGCATTTTCAGTTGCACAAGGTTCTCTTCCCAGTCTTTCTGTGCATCATTCAAAATCAAGTCCGTCTGATAACTGTACTGCGACGAAGAATCGGAATCGCTCTCTTCATTAGCGTCATATACCTCAACCGTCTCCCTCCGGAGGGCATCATGCAGCGCAAGGCTTGCGGAAGACAACCTATAACTCATTCAGTTTGAATATAAACCTTTTTGTTCCATAGCAAGAAAATCTGTAGCGGTGGACTGTTTTACGAACAAGAAAAATATTGTTAATTATTCTTTAACTTTTTTGATAAAAAAACTACAAGCATCATGCGTTTAACATCATCTCTATAAATTGGCATTGTACAAGGACCCACCAAAGAAGGCTTCACAATAAAGATGGGACCCAAGCTACTCGGCTTGAATCCTTATAAAAACCAGTTAGAGCAGCAAAATAATTTGTTGTCATATCTGCGATATGATACTGACGTAACTGTAAATG
This sequence comes from Ogataea populi-albae, assembly GCA_030579375.1. Lineage (NCBI taxonomy): Eukaryota > Fungi > Ascomycota > Pichiomycetes > Pichiales > Pichiaceae > Ogataea > Ogataea populi-albae. The sequence goes on from JAKTQY010000013.1 coordinate 80,159, forward strand.
GGGCTCATGATAAGCAGTTTATCCCCGCTTCTTTCACCTCGTCTAGAGACAACAGGATAAATTTCACTAGACTGAATGATCGTTCGGTTGTTCTTTCCGAGGTGAAAGATGATCTCGATGTTATTTCCAGTGGTTTTGGAGCTAGCTCATCCAAACTTGAAAAAATCAAAGTCAACTTCTCGTATATTCACTTGCGTTTGAGACTAATAGTGGATGAAATAATTACATTCCCGAAACCGCTTCACTCCGGCAGTAAAGCCTTCAAGAAGAGATCTCAAGTTATCTTGGACTACTATGGAGAAGATGATATATCGGCCGAAACAGAACCAAATGCATCAGACATGCTGTATATGCGACCCTCAGGCTTGAAATTCACTAGAAAGAAACAGAAATTGAATAGATCAAGCAGTGCGAAACTTCCCCTAGAATTTGTTGAACCAAAAGACAATACTTTGTTTTTTTCTGTATCAGAGACCGTACACGAGTATGATCTCGATAGCTCGAGTAATTTTCATATGAAAACAGAGATTGTTGAATCTACAGACAACGCAAAATCGAATTCTCTTACTCCCGAAGAGTTGAAGATTATTTTGAGCAATTTCGTATACGTTCATCTTGATGATTTAGATAAAAAGCTAGACATGTATCTTTACATACAATCGCGTCTTCATGACACAGAAGCATCTATAGATTCTTCTAAGGAGTCAATTTGTCGTGGAATCATCAGCTCATTTACAAACAATAGGTTCACCGAATCAACAGATGCAACGGCTGAACCAGCACCCATCAGAAGAGTACGACGAGTTGAGAAAGAGATCAAAGAGAATAAGAAGTTGCTTTCAAGACTAGGAATAACATAGTTTACCCATATACTATTGCAGAGATAAATCACCGACTTGTTGACGAACCTTAAGTTCTCTGGCCTTATGTATTTTCTGATCCCTCTTCACACCACTGGTTCTTTTATCATAACCTCTCCAGTTGTTCTGGTTTGTATCAAAATCGCTGCTAGATTTTTCAAAACCCGCACCTTCCTTACTTGGCTTAATCAGGAGGTTGCGTACTGCCTTTGACGAGACATAGTGCAAATTCAACTGGGAATCAAAGATATACCTCAAATGATTGAAACGAACGTATTGAAACCAAGAGGTGATAGACAGGGCCTTGCTTAGCTTGAAATTTGACAAGATCTTAGATTCTTCATCCTCCAAATCCGACTCCGCTGCAGTATATGCTTCCACAGTTCGCAAGACATCTCTGAGCACGGACCTTGCTTCCTTCTTTTCATGCTTGCTGATCTTCTTTGATGATTCTCTTACTAGTGAATTTAAGGTGCTCTTCAATTCCTCCGTATCATAGTATGGCGAATGTTTATCATTATTCTCATCCTCGTCCTCATCCCCCTCCTGGTCCTCCACATATCCGTCGTAGTCAAACAGCTCATACATCAATGCAATTAGAATCGAAGCAGATTTTTGGACTTTTCTTCCAAGCTCATCAGACAAGAAAGCCAGAGTTCTTGGTAACGTGTCTTGAATTAATTGATTTATTCTTCTCCCGGCCTTATATAACAGCGTCAAAATAACGCCTATCGTATTGATTGATGAAAATATGACATCTTCGTCTTTGCCACTAATCTTCACAGAGTCATTGAAGATATACCCTTCTGCAAGTTCTATGAAACTCTCTACGTTATTTTCCAAAGAATAGCAGTTTGAATCATCAAATATAACTAGCATTAAACTAGCATACGCCACAATACAGTTACACTTGATTAACGAGCTATCTTCTTCATCCTCAGAATCATTAAAAATTTTGGAGAGCAAGTAAGGAAATAGCTCATCAATAACAGTAGTAGCTATTTCGTCCGTATCACTTGCAATATACGCAACAGTTGCTCGCAGAGACAGAACAAACTCCAACGTGCCTCTAGCCGTCTTGATAAATGTAATCAAATATCGTAAGTCAGTCTCATTGACTGTTGTTCCGTTAACGGTTAAGGGTTTTTTGATAATCAAATGATAAAGCTCGGCCAAAAGAAGCTCTCTGGAGGTTGAACTAACTTTGTTGCGTGGATGCGTAAGTGCCGAAATAATATCGTTGATAGAATAAATTCGAATCACACCAGGTTCATCTGAACTTTCATTGCTCACTGAGCGATCACCGTCAATCAAGGAGCCAATAATAGAGTTTGCTCGACTCTCCTGCTTGTTCGTGGGTGAACCAGGGGAAGAGTTTGTTTGATTCAGCAGTTCAAGTCTTGAACGAAGCGTCTCATCAAATAAAGTGAAGTCTAAATTTGTGGTATCATCATCCATAACATCGTTTTCAGCTTCATCCATCGGTGATATAGACCCTGGAGTTCCTGATCGTGACCTCGATGATGTTCTCGAGTTTCTATTTTTTTTCTTATGTCTCAAGTCTCTTTCCAGTTGTGACATCCTGATCAGCTGGTTTCTACTTCTGTTTGAATTGTCGCCCAGCTGAATCGAACTAAGGCTTGCTTAGGTTGAGACTACTTTACATTAATATTCGGATGATTGGAATATTTTCTTTATCTTTAATTACATAAGCTCCTCACCCCACCACTTTCTAGTGGGGATGGATATTATACCCGACCAAGAAGGTACTTCAGTTTGAGATTACAGGCTGCGATGAAACGGTTGAGCACAAGTCATAATATGAACAAAGCAAACGTAAGCGCTGATTTATTTCTCAGGTTCGGGCTGGTGGCCCTCAATGACCTCTAATGGACTAATACTACTACCGCTTCTAATATCGTTATCATGCTTTTCTAATTCTCTCTTGAGATTTAGGACCTCCTCTTTTAGTCTCTTGTTTTCGAGCTGTAATATTCCAATGAACTTTGAAGAAATCTCCACAGTGGTTGCTTTGGATGGCACTGTGACTTCAGTCTTCAAAGATTCCGGTAACAATTTATCCAGATGTTGAATGGCCACGTTCATTCTGTTTCTACGGCCCTGTTCAGATAGCTTGTGGTTGATCTTTTTGTTGTTGTTTGTGGACTTCAAGGAAGATGAAGACCCATTTGCATTGGATTGGCAGGTTCCAGAAAAACTACCATCGCTATTATTCAACCCATTGTAGTTCTGCGGCAGTTCATGTTGTTGATCATCTTCATTGTATATCACAGGTGAAGTTTTGAGAGACGAAGACCTAGACGAGGTACGTGAGAATGACGGACCGATTTGCAACGGAAGCATAGCGGCTGATGAGATTTGGCTCCTTGTCTGAGTTTGTGGATCCTGATCCTGAAATAAAAAGGAGTTGGAAGATGGGAGAATAACAGGTGATGAGCGAACTGATGAGGACGTGTGATTAGGATTGGCAATAACACTGTCTTTCTTCGAAATGCTAAGGCTTGGGGAAAACTTATTAGAAAGAGATGATATTGGGAAGGACATTAGGGTGGCAGGAGTGGCAACATGTGTATCATTTTCAGCATTTGTCAAGCCGTCCATGGGAGATAAGGAGAATTGAAGTAGTCTTTGGTTTTGCTTCTGTGGTAGCTTTTGAGGCTGAGCAAAAGATTTACTATCATCAAGGGCCTCTTCTGCTGTTCTATGTTGAGGTGCTAGCTCATCCGATGCAGCAGCCTCTGGAAGCATATCAAAGAGGTTTTGTTGGCTATTATCAGAAACGACTTGAAGTGCCCCAGATCCAGATCCTGGTTGTTTTTTGACAGCTTTGTAAAGTAATCTAGAAGACAACTTGGAAGGACCTCCAATTGAAGTAGCCTTTAGCTGGGGCGATGGTTTTATTCTCGGCCTTGTACTAGAGTTGGTTGATGCAGGGTGATTTTGATTGTGCGATTGTGATTGTGCATGTTGATGCTGAGCAGAAGTTGGATTGCCTGCTGGGTTTGAAGGCCCAATGAGCGGTGTTGTGACAGGGGTTTTCGATCTTTTATATGAAGAGCGTCTCGAATTGTCTTCATTTGTGAGAGGGGGAGATATATTAGTAACTTGTGCATCTTTCCTTTTCTGTCTGTAAGAAATGCCATTATTTATGGTCTGGCCGAGAAGTCTATTCGATTGGAACTCTAAGGCCGGTGATGTAAGGGGACTGAAACCTACTTTTTTGACCGACGAAGAATCGTTCGACTTACTCATGCCGGCATAGGATATATTAATCTGAGGGTTCATGGTTTTATCCATAGGTGTGACAGCTGGTGAAATGAGCGGAGTAAACATATCTTCTGGTCTGCCCATAGCAGGGTCCAAGTTTGAGGTATGTGAATCGAACTGGGTATCATGCAGTTCAGACTGCTGGTTTACACTATAGTTCTGAAAAAGATCCAAGGGATGAGAGTAGTTCATGGCGATATGCTGGTCGTCCAAGTGAGATGTAGCAGCCTCGTGAGAGCTGTTGTGTTGTATGATCTCTCCAAAGTTATGCATGTCCTGTAAATTCGTCAACTCGGACCATTGTATTTCCACATGATCGAAGTCGACGTCGGCATGGCCATGTTCTTCGGTAAGTTGGTCAGCCATGCTGTGGTCTTGGTGGGTCATATCGATGCGGGGAGATGATCCTGCCGAGCTTGTATCGTCCTGCAACGTCTGCTGACTGCTCATGCTATCCTGATATATATCTTCATGGTTTTTGTTCGGTAAAAGCTGCTGCATCGTGGTGTTCAGCACCTGATCGACGCTGCTATACCACAGGAACAAAGAAACAAGGGGCAGTTAATTGAAAGCCCTCCCTAGACTATATAGAAAAGAAGCTGGGAGTGGTTTCAGGTGTCCAGACACGCTATTGCTGGTGTACAGGTGTGATGCTTAAAGACAGCTTCGCTCACGGTTCCTAAGGCCACTCAGCCCAAAAACGCCTTATAATCCGCACCCCAGCGACCCAGCCCAAGCCCACAAGCAACTGCTCACACGCCACTGGTTTTCAGCCTTGGCAATTCGTTCTAGATCACCGTCGTCTGGTCCCTCCACAAAGCCCTAGCAGTCCCCAGCACTAGATACTCTCTCTCTTTTGGGGGAACTCTGCTGATATATTAGCCCGGGTAACAGCGCACGTGGATCAATCCGGGTAATCTTTATTTGTGTCTGAGCCGTTTCTCTGGTGAAGAAAACTGCACATATATAACGGCCAATCTTCAGACAAAAGTTGAGGCTGGCTGAGTTACCCTGAAAAGTGCTCTACTGAAAACACAGCTGGATGTGTCTGCAACGCTTCTTTCGAGAGTGTGCTGACCTAGCAATGACGTAATCAAGAAGGTTAGCGTCAAATACACATTAAGGAACCTTTACGTAGATCGGAGATTGGTAGTATGATCCAAGAAGCTGCCAGGGCAGGCCGTTCAGTACAATAAATAAGTGTATATAGCTGTCAATAAATAGTCTAGTACGCAGTAGCGGGCATCTGCCAGCCACCTACGTGCTCTCCTCCTTCTTCTTCAATGCAAACGCCTTTTCGCTTTCAAAGTGTGGGTGGACAGGCTTGTATATCTGGTTTCCAAGCTTGAAAACATCGCGTCCGCTGTCATCAGGAATCTTCTTAGACAATTTCAAGCTCTTGAAAACACAATTGTTCAACAGAGATTCGGCTTTTCTGCAGTTCTTCAACTCCATGTTGGAGTAGTTCAGGCACTGGTAGTGCAGTTCAAACTCCTTTTTGCAGTGAGCGTTCAAATCACTGATCACTGATGCAGCGCACCGAGTCACACGTCTTCCCTCTTTCAGGCAGTTGATGGTCCCATTGGTACCGTTCTCCTCATGGCACTTCATGAAGTCGTCGTTGTATATTTTGCATCTGTCCCCTATGAAAAAAGATGCACTTAGCAGAGGTGCTGTAGTCGCTCCAATCTCTTTCACATGTGGAATCTCCTCTGGCAACTTTGCGTTTTCAAGCACATACTGGGTACCTCTTCTCTTATCGGTAGCGTTCGATGTCGAGATCGCGTCGTACGTATTCGAAGTGGACATTTTTAACTATAAGAGCAGGCAGACTGTCCACTATAAGCAACTTCTTCGCTGAACAGCCACCAAATCTGCTGAACACTGTATACTATTAACCTGTTGATCAACCACTCTTGTTCAGCAGTGATGTGGTTGGCTATTCAACTCTGTTTTTTCTCTTTTAATTCGTCATCCTTAATTGGAAGTAAGCAAAGGTAGGGTAACATCAGCTTACCTCAGCATGATAATTCTTTGAACTACAACTCTCTATATGATCAAGAGTGCAAAGAGAGACCACCACCGTAGTTGAACACCCTCAACAGACTTGCTTATAGCTAGAGCGCTATTTCCTGTTTTCAGATCTGGTCAATGTTTGAAATAGTATCGCTGGCACCGCCTGTTCAGGATTTACCTGCACTCGATCTGGATGAAAACGATGATGACGAGTACGATCCTCTTAAGGAGGAGAATGATGAAGAACAGAACAAGCAAGAAACTGTCTCAAAGGAGGATCGGTACCGTAATATCTCTAAAACGCAGTCAAGACTGCTAACTTTTGATCGACACATCAATGTGCTTGCAGATCCGGGATGGGATGGGATTGCCGATCTCTCATACTTAGAACCCATTATTCCAACTATAGATCTGATAATCCTATCGCAAACTACCATCGAGTACATTGGCGCTTTTGCATATTTGCTTTTCAAATACCCAATTCTCAGAAGGGTTAAAACATACTCCACTTTACCAATTGCCAAGTTGGGCAGGTTGTCTACAACGGAGTTGTACAGAGCTGTTGGGCTCGTAGGACCCGTGGACAAGGCCATCATGGAGGTTCAAGATATTGAGCATTTTTTCAACTCTATTGTCACGATAAACTTTTCCCAATCTATCCCGTTGCAAGGAAAATTATCTGGGATAACCATAACGGCATATAATTCGGGACACACGCTGGGTGGATCCTTTTGGGCTTTCAACAAAGAAGCCGAGAAAATTATATACGCTCCAACATGGAACCACTCCAAAGACACTTTTTTGAGGTCAGGTAGACTTAACCAGCATAATTTAATGAGACCAACCACTTTGATCAGTGGGTCGGATTTGGGGTCATCGATATCTCACAAAAAGAGAATTGAAAAATTCTTACACTTAGTTCAATTGACATTAACAAGTGGCACTTCTGTTCTCTTGCCGACCTCTGTGACTGGAAGAATGCTTGAGCTGCTGATATTACTCAGTCAGTCGCTACCAAGAGAGATACCACTTTATCTTGCCTCATTTACTGGAGTTAAATCTCTTCAATTTTCTTCTAACATGCTAGAATGGATGTCTCCAGATATTACACGTACCTGGGAAAATCAGAACCAAACCCCCTTCGATTCTACTCGAATAATATTAATCTCTCTAGATGATTTAGCAAGACTTGAACAAGGCCCAAAAATTGTGTTTGCAGAAGGTGTTGACTTGAATGAGGGCTCTCTCTCCAGAGCCTGCTTTATGGAATTATGCTCCAAGCAGAACACTGCGCTTATTCTGACAGAAAGACCAGAGCTCGGTTCCACGGCTTGGGATGCATATAAAATATGGGAACAAAAAGCCAAAGATGATCAAAATATTGAAGAGGGCTCCTTAGTGATTATGGAGAAGAAGTTTCCCCTAACAGTGACCCGTGAGGAGCCTCTGCATGGTTTAGACCTTAATCTTTACAAGAAGCAGGTTGAGGAGAGAAGAAACTTTCAGAAAGATTTGGAGCTACAAGAGCGGAAAAACGATGACATATTGGACACACTGATAGGCCAAGATGATGATGAAGATGAGTCACTTGACGAGTCTGACACTGATGAAGATAATGAGTATGAAGGTGAGCCAGATAATGGAGAAGGGTCGGGAGGAGCTTCAGGTGATCGCAGATCAGCCACAACTACGGCTGCATCGCTTGTTTTGAATCAGAACGCTCAGAAAAATGAAGATGAAGGTCTTAGCGTTGAGCAAATTCTTCAAATGCCTATGGACTTTGATGTGAGAAATGCCAGAGGTAAGAACCGTATGTTTCCGTTCATTGTAAAAAAGGTATCGGTTGATGACTATGGTGAGGTCATAGAACACAGCGCATTTATGCGGGAAGAGGAGAGATTTCCGCTCAAGAAACTATCCGACGCTCAAAATGAAAGTGGCGTAGATGAGGAAGATGAAGAGACAGAGGAAGAAGAGTACATGGAAAATGGCAAACGAAAAAGGAGAACAGTGAAACGACAACTGAAGAGATCAAGAAAAGGCCGTCAAGGGGATACAAGAGAGGAGCTTGCAAGTAGGGATACAGTTTTTAATCTAGATCCATTAGTTGATCCAATGACGCGCTCTACTTATGAAGCGAGCGTTGGTATCCGTTGTGGTCTTTCCTTCATAGATACCTCTGGGCTTGCCGATCTCAGATCCATGCGGATTACCTTTGGGTCTCTTAAACCTCGTAAGGTAATATTACTTCCCAACACCTCTTACGGATTCACGGGAGATTCAGTGGACATTATTGATTCTTTGATGCAGCAACAGAAGGTCAAAATGCTTGATCTGTATAATCAGGACGTTGGGGGTGTATTGGGAACTGACTACATACGCTCACGGCTGAATGAGAACATTGATCTGGGCAATGTTGTTACGTCGTTTGATTTGGCGATTGATTCTGAACTCGACAAAAAGTTGCACTGGCAAAATATTACTGGAGGTTACTCTCTTGCTCATGTATACGGGGAGGTTTTGCAAGCGGAGAAAGAAGAGACCGACTCAAGGAGAATGAGTGAAAGACTTTCTTTCAAGCTTGTCTCTCCGGCTTCTACTCATATGATGCCTGGCTCGAACTCAATTAGCATTGGCGATATCAGATTAACGGAATTGAGACGTAGGCTTTCCAGACTAAACTATGTTGTCGAGTTCAAGGGTGATGGTATGCTGGTGGTGAACAATCAGCTTGTTGTAAGAAAACTGAGCGAGGGAAATTTAATAATAGATGGCGGGCCAAGTCAACTTTTCTATGATGTGAGAGAGGTTGTTCAAAGCATGCTAGCATATGTCTAATAATAATTTGCACAATGGCACAATTACGCGTGGTTATCACCAGGAAAACGTTCTTCACCGCCTGATCTACTCAGTCAATCAACTTGTACGCCGATAAGATTTCGATTTCATATAGTGCATGCCGAATTCAAAGGCAAAACTAGATGCATGAGAGGGTTAACCGTAGATTTTATCAAATTTTGGTGATCAAACAAAGCGATCGATAGCTAATGTAGGAATAGTTGTTGCCTGGTGTAATGCAAAAGTATATTTCGAAATATCGTATTCCTTTCCATTTAGAAATGTGATCGAGGAATAAAGAGAGGGGCGTTACCATTGATTCTTCAAAGAACGAAAGCTTCAAAGGTAAGATATTATATCAAAAAGCGCGATAATGTTTATGCAGATGCCGGATCATCTAAAATCTGGTTCACCTGATCTACCACTTGGAAGTTAGAAAGGAGTCGTGAGTTTTTGCACTGGGTGTTGAAATTGATGTAAAAAGTTCAAGCACAATTAGTAAATTCAGCTTGATGAAACTTAACTCTGAGAAGCCACCGAGGCAAGAAGCAATCTGTGATTCAACCTCTGTAAATGGCAAGGAGTCTGATTTGAAATTGATAGAATCGCAATGATTCAGTAATAGAAGTTAACAGATTTCCACCGAAGTGTCTCTCCAAGTACGGTCAACTGCGAAAGACAATAAATAAAGGATATCGAGTCTTGGAAAGAGCAACTACTGTTATTTAACGTGCCAGCATTTGTGTATAGCAGAGAATACTTCAAAAAAGGAATCTATATAGTACAAATAAAATTAAAAGGGAAATGAAGACGACAGGAGCGTACTGCTTCAATAGCAACTGAAAGTTTATCTTTTCCGCATATTTCTTGTACTTCTTTGATTGATTCTTCAAGTTAATGGATAAGTCTTGCAGTTTGTCTAAAGAATCTCCTCTGTAAATAAGGTCCTCTATGTTCTTATTCATGATCATTTTCACATCTATCAGTTCTGTATTCAATTTGTCCAGGTTTGATTGTGCCCTCGAATCGCCATAAATCTTCTTCGTTTTGCTAATGAAGGAGTCAAATTGAATGAATTGATAAGGCTTGAGTGATGATTTCGCTAAGTCACTTGCATATATATGATCGAACTCGGTCGATATCTCTGATAGATATGAAAAAACCAGCTTTTTAGGGAATCCAGAGGTAGTTATGCACATATAGATCACAGAGTTTAAAATTTCGTAATGCAGCGTATGATTGCCCGAATCAATGGATGCCCTCCTTTCTGAAGTTACAGGATTCATCTTGGATATAATTATTTTGCATTTCTTCTTCAGATCAGCAAGAGTTGGATCAGAATCATCGTCTATCGACCCTGACAGTGGAAGTCCTGAAAACCGGATTGATTGTTAGTAATTCCATTCTTATATAGTACTACCTCCCATTTTGCCGTGACTCACCGTCAGCCAACCTGTAGATTAATGTCGACTCCATCACAGTGGTAAGTGTGCTCAAAGTGCTGACACAAGAGAATATAGTGCTTCTCTTCGCCTTTACTAAGGTTCAGTTGTCTTTTGAGGCCAGCAGAACACCTAGTAAAATTCATCCCCACAAAAAAAAGACCCGACACGACAATTTTATCATCATGTTCAATTGTGTTGAGCAACCACCGCAGCTACACGAGTTGTTGGAAGTCCAATTGAAGCCATAAGAGGACAGTCAAAGTAGATATATACCAAGTAACATTTACCGTTAGTGTACATAGTTCATGCTAATTCTATTTGCTTGTTTGCTTAGCGAGCAGCTCCTTATCATTCTCTATCAATTCATAAAGATACTGTATTCCCTGCTGCTGTTTGGATAAAACGCTCACTAGTTTGTTCAATACAGTATCATTCTTTGAAGGGTGATCTTTATTATCGCCATTGGGAGAAGAACTAGTCAGTGTATTCGGTCCATTCAGCTTCTCTAAAGTTGTGTTTAAGTTAAGCAACCGCTGCTTCAAGTTACTGAGTCTCGCCCACAATTCATTTGCTCTATTGAGTCCGATTGGATCATCAACCGAGTTCAGGAGCTCAGTAAATTTCGAGAGTAGCGCCTCCTCGTCGTTGGTGAGCTGATACCCACGATATCGAAGAATCGTTAGGTTTATAGCAATCTTCAGCAATTTCACATTGAGCAATTGCTGCTTTATCTTACATTGAGTGAGCCTGTTGAGGGAATCCAAGTCATGTTTATCGCCGAGTCTTATCAAGTTGGTGTTTACCTCATTGAGCAGCACTCTGGATTGCCTTATATGTTCCACTTGTAATTCGGATCTTCTAAACAGATCTTCAAACCCCCTAACTTTGACTGGAATGGAATTGTAATTTTTAGGTCTAGAGTTCATGGCTTTTTCCCAGTCTTCAGAAGATTCATCTTGAGGTCGCTCATAATTATTGAATCCTTGTGGAACTTTGTTGTAAACATACGTTTTCATAACACATTGATTCGAGCTAGAGTCCCATGAGTTCTTCACCTTGAGAAGTTGATCAGTGATAGTTGGAATGTATCCACCAGTGGGTTGCGGTACTTCTGAACTCTGCTGTCCTAACCGCTGAGTTTGTAGCACCGAAGGAAAAAACTGTTGGGGTTGTTGTGGTTGTGTATTGGCATTTGACCAAGCAAAAGACGGTTGGGTATTAGTTCCAAAACTTTGTTGTTGAGGTTGTTGTCCTGCAATTCCTGAAGCTCCTAAGTTAGCATTTGAACCCAGTGAAAAAGTCCCTGCTGGGTTTGTAGTAGAAGAGTTATTAGAAAACCCAGAGGACGCGTTCCCTGCTGAACTGCCGTTATTGAATCCAAAGCCAGCCGGCTGGGAAGTACCCAAACTTGCACCAAATGAAAATCCTGGTTTGGGCTGCTGTGCAGAATTGCTCTGAGCACCGAAAAGACTGCCCTGGTTGCCTTGGCTGCCTGTCTGGATGGTGTTGCCAATGTTGGATCCACTGAACGAGATTCCCGTACTTGGTTGCGAAGAATTGTTCCCAAATAACCCGCTCGCTGTACCAGTAGTAGTTTGACTAGTGTTATTTGTAGTTTGAGGCTTTGCTCCGAAACTAAAGTTGCCTCCTGAACTTCCAAACCCAGTTGTTGACGTGCCGGTGTTGTTGTTTGGCTTCGAGCCAAAAGAGAACCCGCCTGAAGGCGCGGCCGCCTGAGTCCCAAATGAAAAGCCTGACATTTGTTCAATAACTGATGGTTAACACAGTTTTCGTTAAATCCCCAGATCTTTCAACTCGACTCAGTTTCAATCAGCAATACCACTGTGTCTCTTGATACGCTTCCTCTCCATATAACAAAGTTGGAAAATTTTGTACTGTTGAATTACTGAAGGTGCGAGGTGTACAAGTCCTTGATCTTGCTTGATGTTGCCACTGGTTTCAAGCTGGCTTAGCAGCTGATTATGAGCCTGGAATGGCGTAAAAGACAGCATTTCTGTTATCAGAAAACGTGGTTACATTGATATAATCTCAGACCAAGTACAGGTAGAGAAACGAAGTGGTAAAAAAGATCGGAGAGAATTATATTTTAGCACTAAATCCTTAGACGTACTAGATGTGGCCGCCACCCCTCAGCGACAAAACAAGATGTAGATCCGAACCTGCAACTACACCACATTCCTCCAGAGTTTTGTCATCGTCACTTGCAAAAATTAGTAATGGGACTTATGATCGTAATGGGAACAGAGGAATACTCACAGTTGTTTGCCAGCAAAGAGAAACTTCTGTTGATGCGGCGGAATGCCCTCCTTTACCTCGATTGTCTCTTTCAAATTAATTACCTGAAATATTGGACTGGTTAGCATTGTAGGAAAACATAAGGATATCATCATACTCACCTTATCCGAAAGGTCAACGTCGATTCTTATCTTGAACAATAATTGCCTGTTAGAAAACTCCTGTATTGCGTATTCACACTCAAAGTATACGCTAGCTCAAGCAATAGCACCTTTGCATGCATTCTATACTCACCATCCGTCCCGTTAAACTCTGAAGATAGTTAGTAACATTAATTCAAGGCTAGCAAGTCAATTTTAAATCAGCGCTCAAAAAAGCGCCTAAAGCCTCTCAACGTACCCGGACCTTGATTTCAACCATTGTTGGATTCTTTGTTCACTTCTCTTCTATCAACTGTCGATAATTGTGCTGTAAAAGAACCTTACAAACACAATATTGATTAGCTTTTATGTCCTAAAAAAAAGAGAAAATGTTTATTAGGGCAAGATATTTGGGTTCCCAGATTTAGTATGATCAGACGAAGATACTTTGAATTATCGAATGATGGGGCCTGGAAATGCTTCCAACTCCAATATTATCAAAGGTGGACTATTCTAGAGTTTACGAGCCTGCAGAAGACTCGTTCTTGCTCTTAGACCTGTTTGAGGAACTGAAAGATCACCTAGAATCTCGAAATTTCACTCACTCATCACCTCTCATAGTTGAAATTGGGACAGGAACAGGTATAGTGGTTACTTTTTTGAACCAAAACATAATGAAAAATGCATTTTATTTGGCCACAGATCTCAATCCCTATTGCTGTAAAATAGCGCAAAGTACCAACGCCAAGAATGCCACCACCTACAATTTTGACACTCTACGATGCAATCTCACGAGTTGCTTGATGCTCAATTCGATCGATCTGCTGGTATTCAATCCCCCTTATGTCCCTGCTGAAGTAGTCCCTAATGTACCTGAAAATGATAGTAGCAGTGTCTGGATAGACATTGCTTTGGACGGTGGTTCGAGTGGTATGGATGTTACTTCACAAGTTCTAGATAACCTCAATACCATGCTGGCTCGTAATGGAGAAGCTTATATACTTTTCTGTGCACGAAATAAACCCAAGGAGGTAGTAAATGAGTTTCTTGCTTGCCATGCGAACTTTATAGTTGAACGAGTTATTCACCGAAAAGCAGGATGGGAAGTTTTAAGCGTTTACAGATTCCAAAAATGTTAATGAAATATAAAAGAGTTAAACATTTACATTTCCAAACAGGTCGCTGAGAAGATCCTCCTCAATGAGATTGAAGTCTGGATTCTTCACATTGTAATCGTTCTCGTAATTGTAGACTGAAAGTTTGTCGAAAAACTCCTTCAAGTCGAATACAGATTCGATTTGTTTGAAAGCATGCAATAACGGTTGATTTTTTTGTCCTTTTTCAGCGCTCGGCGAAAGTCTTAAGGTTTTACTAGACTCAAAAGCTCTCATGATCTTCAAGCTACCAATCTTATCAATCAGAGCTAGAATTGGGAGACTGGAATCGCTGAATACAGCATCGGTTGTATCAGAAACAAATAGCCATTCGCATAATTGGAAGTCTTCTTGATTTAGTAATAGCAGGACGTCCAATAGTCTGCAAGCCTGAAAAAGTAATGGCAAGTCCATTTTTGTGTCGATTGCTTGTTTTTCATCATTCTCTGGTTCTACTTTTGGATCAGATATAGCCTTTAGAGTTTCCAGAAACACTAGTTGAAGTTCGCCACAGATTACTGGCCATGCTGAAGTCAAATGAGCCTCAGAAAACCGTACCACCATGACTCTCAATAATAGAAAGATATTTGATTTGAGAGACTGATTGGATGAGTTTTTCAGTATATCCAAAATTCTATCTTGGAGGTCTTTAAAATAGTTCAAGAAAAAGTCTTTTGGTGAAATCAAAAGCAAATATGCCACTCTCCTCAAGTTTATCGTCCTATTCTTTAACTCTGAATCATTCCAACTAAACAATGTTGAAGATCCGGTATATGGCACGAGTTTTGCAATGAGATCTTCCATTTTCTCAATATCACTGGAAATCCACGCAAAAAACACAGAGTTCCATTCCTGACTCAAATTAATGCTAATGAACTTGAAATCCATAAGTAGCTCATAGCAGAGGTTTTTCCAAATTTTCAAAGTTGATGCAATTGGAGTTCCAGAAACAGTGATGAAAAGCTGAAGAACCGGTGTAGAGACAGGGCTGTTACGGTTTTTGATTATTGGAATCATACAATTGGTAATGATAGAAGTGAGACAAGAAACAACCTTGTCAGAATCTTGAACAATACTTTGTATTTTAGGAACCACAAAGGATATTGTCATGCATAGCTCATCTTTGGTAACAGTCTTATCGGAACTGCTACTCTCTTTGGAAGGTGAAGATTCCCTCAGGTAGGAAGTTGAACTTGGAGGCATCAACACATTAGCTGTTGTTTTATTTGCGATAGATGAGCTAGCGATCGTGCTGCTATCGGAAGCTGGGGGTTTGGCAACAGGTAGCAATGTCTCGCTAGATTCTGATTCTGATCCTGGTAAAATATTGATTGGGTTTAAAAGAGTTGCTAAAGAAGATCCGTCATTCTGTGTCAATCTTGTAGTCATTGCCAAATTCAAAATTTTGGTAAAAAAATCAATCATTTCCTTTCTCGTCTTCCTCTGTTCGCCAAAACTCACTTGAGCTAGTTTACTACCAATAATGGTGGTACATTTCAACAACTCCGGGAGACAAGATCGGTATTGCGCACTGTTTGATATGACATCTTTCCAGAAAGTCGTTAGTTGAGGCCATATGTCCTCTATAGAATCACTGTTAAAGGAATCCAAATAATCGACCATAAAATTGACAATTTCCTTCTCAGTTAAGTTAATCAGTAACGAGGATCTCCTTCTATGATCCAGCGATGAAATATTCACTCTGGAAATCAACGAATTGATTAATACAGGAAAAGGAGGTTCAGATTTCGAGCTGTCCAAAGCATGAATAATCTTGGACGTTGAGGAGCGTGTACTATGAACCAATTGTACTCTTTTCTGGCAGCTCACTAAACTTTCCAGTGTTTCTAAAGGCTCTAAAGAATAAAGAGACTCTATAATTTTCTTGGAGCGGAACTTCAGTCTAGTGGCACTGAAACTTGTTGTTTGACTAAAGCTGAGAAATGGTTGCTTGTCTTCGCCAAGTAGACGTCCACTGAGTGACGTCGTTGGAGCTCCAACCACTGAGTTGAGGCGACTACTAACCGGAGAAGAAACAGTCAAAGAACTCATTTTCAGTTTAGAGTTTTCATCTGACCACAACCATATTTTGTAGCTGATTTCAATTATACTTCGGATTGAATTCAGAACAATCGCTCTCTTGCCAAATTCTTCATTCTTTTCATTCGGTGACTCAACTTGAAATACACCTTGCATAACTGAGCCAAAAAAGCTTGAGTCCTTTCCTCCAGAGCCACCAATACTAGAAAGCTTCCCAGACATTAAAATTTTCAAAAACTTATGAGAAGAAGAGACCAGCTCCTGAAGTCCAACGATCAGTTCTCCAATGCAGTTATCGAGATCCAAAATCGGAGACGAGGTTTCAGATTTGTTCTTTTCAGTATCGGAATAAAATAAATACTCAACTTTATCACAAAGAGCATTGGTCAATTGCAACGTACTGTAAAATATGAGCTCCGGATAATAAGTGGCAGTCTTCAAAATGAGATTTATCCAAGATCTCATCAAAAGAAAGCTATCAGCATTCATAACACCCAGTGAAACAAGCTTGGTAAATTCTGATAATTCTTCTTCACCGGAAACTTCAAGTAGAGGTATTTTGATGCTTAACTGAGAGGAAATTCGCACTAGACTTGAAAGTGCCTCCAAATAAAGAGACGTCACTAGTCCCTCCCCATGAATATGATGTTTCTCGCCACATTTTTTTGTCACCAACTCAACTATTTCTGCAAAGTTGGTGTCCGATCCATCGATCAGGAGCCCCATTAGGTCCACACAAGCATTAACGCAGGAGCAATAGTCTCCGTACTGATCATACGAGGCCCGTTCGGGAAACTCTATAGAGATGAATTTCAGAATAGCAGCCATAAGTAAAGATTTGTAAGTCGACACAGTCCAATGATTCTTTTTGATAATATCCACCTCCCTATCATTGTCAAGAACACAAAGTTCTGATTTGAACACAGGAACAAATGTATTACTCTGTAAGTTTAATAAATTGTAGATGGTTTTCAGTTGATAATTGAACAGAGCATAATCATCATCATTGTCGTCCGAGAATGAGCCTTTCCCAATGAACTGATTCTTCAAGAGCAACCCTGAGCAACAAATCTTAAATATACGATTTATTGAACTTGAGTTCAGTCGTCCCTTTATCCAATTGGAAACCAGGAGTGCATCACTATCATTCTGACTGCTTAGCTCATCTAATATCAGCTGTAACGGTCTGGCTAAGATGGAGTCTGGTTCATTAAATGACAAAGAATGTGTCCATAGAGTATCAAATGCCCTGACCCTGGTCGGCAGGTCAACAGTCTTGAATAAAGAAGAAATCGCTGCTTCAATATAATGAGAATCGATGCTTATTTCAAGTTTCCATATCATTCTTACAGTCTCCACTTGATACTTGCCACTTGGGTGTATTAGGCAACGCCACAGAAGGCTCATCGCGGTTTTCAGAAGCTCCAACAGTTCCAAACCTGATGTCTGCTTCGCTAGAGTTTTGAAAACAATAGCAACTCCGAAAGCAACGGGGACATCCTCATCTATATCATTTGGAACATAACTAGATACAGCTCTCAGTAAGCTGTGATCTGTCCAAACGATTTCACTATGGGGAATCTTTTCTATCAGGTCATTGAGAATCTCGCAAAATCTAAAGAAGAATGGTAAATGACCCAGCTTTAGTTCATTGGATGTTATATGCATTAATATACTTACGAGTATAGCGGTGATGTCTGCGCAATTCAGAGGCACTTTGTCGGGGCCATCAGGAGAAGAAATTTCAGACGGATTGAATGGATCTCTTCCATGTGAAGACGGGTTCGAATCACTGTTGTAATACTCTTCTAGCTTCGTTATTATACTCTCCTTGAAAGTGCTTCCGTCCTCGAAAAGCGTTTGTGAGCCAATGTAAGCCTTATTTGCATGTTCCATAGGCAAAAATGCCCTTTGTGGAATAAAATCTAGAAGTGTCTTCGCCAGAGTGATCCAACTATCATCATTGTTGAACAGTAGTAGGACCTCTATCAATATCAAAGGTATATGAGTCACCACCATCTCCTCCTCTTCGACGCGGAAATGGTCCAGAAGGAAAAGTACCAAATCAGTTCGATTTGATTTGACAAGTTCAAACACTGATGACCAGATGGTAAATGTTTCCACATTATCGAAAAAGGCATTCGCATGCTTTAAAACCTCCGCAATCTCCTCGGACGCTGTGCTTTCAAAAGCTCTTTTGGTGCATTGAATAATCGGCACCAATACAGTAGGAATAACAAACTGTCCAACTTCCCACTTATCCAAAATTGCGAGAGATATCTTACAGAGGTCAACTATTTGTACATTGAAAGGTTCAGGAGTAGCTTTCCCCTCAATAAAAAGGAACAAGGCATTGACCAAATGTTTCAGGCCGTTTTCTTGAAAATATTCAACTCTGGTGACAGCACCAGAACCACCAGTGGATGAGGCAGGAGCACTTGAAACCAACTCAGGGACCTCAGGCCCAAGAAGCCAATTCCACAGGCGTCTGTTCAAGGACATATCTTTTCGTAGTACTGCTCTTGTTGCGCTCAATATTAGCACCTCCTTGTCGTTATCAGAGACAAGTTTACGGAAAGTAGCTGAGTTCAATGGCAGCTTCAAAACAAGAAGATCGAAAAAGCCCCTTTGGACAAAAAGACTCTCATCCTTAAGACCTTCACAAAATGCCCTCACTAATACACCAGCATCTGGAGAAATACAGGATCTAGCCTCTTCTGATAAGCATTCTAATGTTTTTTCCTTGGTTAACTCCTCTGGTGTTTGGCTTGCTCCAGAGTCGGCAAAAGATGGTAAATATTTAATACACCACTCCAAAGCTCCTGTCCTTTTATCCTTGGAGGTGATAATACACAGAAAGAGGCATGTCCAAAAATGCTTATCATTATGCAACCGGATCTTCAAGGACAGAATCAAATCCATGACTGCCTTGAAAGACTCCGACGTCGTATCGTCAAGTGCAGGAAGCAAGCTCAAAAGAATTGACTTGAACACAGTCCTCAACACCAGAGGGTCTATAGGAACTAAATGTCGATTCAATAGTTCAATCAACTGAGGCTTGACGCTAATGCTTCCATATGACATCAATGGCAGGAGTCCCGGTAGCCATATAGGAAGCTCCAGACTCAGGTTTGCGATACCCAAAATCTGAAATATTTGATCATAGAGCTCCAAAGCCTTTCTGTGCACGCCGCTCGGTTGTGTTGAGGATAAGCATCTCGAAAGAGTGCGAGCAATCTCAAAATCCTGTGGAAGCCAATTGTTAGAGTGAGGGTCTGGATTCGATTGCAAGGCTTTCTGCAGCTTTCCCAAATATGAGATATGATCTGCCCATTCTTCCACGGAGTCGAATGAGGTTAATGCCTTCTCAATGTTGGCAACATATTTCTTCTCTTTGGACGTGAGGTGCTTCCCCGGTTGTTGGGAGCTGTTATTTCGTCCATATAGCACTGTCAATGGCGACATCGGTCTCAAAATATTGGCCCTATTTGCAACCTATCTCGAATCAATGTTTGTTTAGCCTCTAACTTTGTCTGAAAACTCCATCTACCAATGATGTAGTCCCACGGAGCTATCACTTTGTGAATTCAGCCTGATTTCTACTACTTCTCTATATAAAGACAACGCCAAATAAATAATATGGTGCAAAGATGTTTTTGGCATGTTAGGACATTAGTTCATGATCCTTTCACAAACTCCTGACAGTAAGCGCTAAGGGGGTCAATGCACTTAAGTGGAACTGAACAGAGCATATAGTTGATAATCAAAAAGAATATAAGCCAGATTAGACTATATAGCTAATTTGATTGAGAAATCAAACCAAAATAGCCGTCTAAGAAGTATTATCAGAAGGTGGGATCAGATCAGTTTGGCTCCTCAATTTGGATGTTTAAACTTTGTCAACACCTGGCAATTGAGAACGTTCAGTCAATACGGCTTGCTACATCCAACTATATTAGCAGCTCAGTCATGTCGGTCTGGAGCACAATGTGTTATCCCTTCAAGGTGAGTCTTATCCATAGATCCGACTGCATTCTGAAGCTTGTGAACTAACGCGTTTCAGGGAATTGTCTATTTCACTGCCCACTATGAGTGCTGGAGATACTTTAAAATGAACTTTGTACCACTCATCCTTGTTTCTATTTTGCTTTACGGACTGGCAGTCACGTTCTATCTTGGATCACTGATGCTAACTGGAGGTATGTTTTCGTTTATTGGGCCTACAACATTCCAAGTGGTCACAATTGTCATAAACACAATAAACAGCATCTTGCTGCTCCCCAAAACACTCAGGTACACGTCGGACTACGTCTTCAACAAAGAACTGTCTCTGAACTATAACTGGCTTCCTACCGGTGTCTTGGGAAATTCTCTGAACGGTTACGCGGGTGAAACTGTTATAGGAAGATGCTACAGGAACTGCAAGCGAGTATTAGGACCTGAAAAATTCATTGTCAAGAATCTCTTATACTTTCTACTGAGCTTCATCCCACTGCTCGGTCCAATCATTGTCATTCTTTTAAAATCTGCGAAAACCGGGTTCAATCACCATACAAGATACTTTGAGCTGAAGGGCTACTCTAACGCTCAAAGGAACTTCCTATGGAGAAAAAACAGACATCTTTACTTTGCTTATGGATTGGTTTCTTTACTTCTGGAACAAATACCTCTTTTAAACATCTATTTCTTCTTCACTAATCAAACAGGAGCTGCCCTTTGGGCTGTTGATGCCGAAAGACAGCTCCAAAAGATCGCCTGAGAGGAAAACTCAATTTTCAGGAATAATCTTTTGCAGAAACTGAATAACATCTCTAACCTCTTCAGGACAGGTAGAGTGCATCATACCAATATATTCCTTGAAGACGTAGTTCTTGAAACCAAGGGTCTGATAGAATTTTGCCACAGAGGAGCCCACACTGAATGGCACAACATTATCGAGGTCACCATGGCCATGGAATATTGGAGTCTCTTTATTAGCATCAAGTACTTTTGATTTGATAGACTCCTGAACAGGACAGAATCCCGACAAACAAAGAACTCCTCCTATCTTCTGCTCGAATGTGGCAGCCACAGCGAGTGCCATTGCGCCACCTTGAGAAAACCCACCACAAATGATTCTTTCAGGTGGTATACCATTTTTTATTTCGTCTCTAATTAGCTGTTTGATTTGCTCGGCACTTTTCCATACACGCTCAGCATCACCATCCTTCTCTGGGTTAGCAAAACCTGTCGCTGCGAACCAGCCAGGCATTTTGGTATTGCCCAACATAACATGAGTTACTACCTCAGCGCTAGGCAAGACAAACTTGACATGCTTGAAGCCATTTTTCTGCAACATCTCACTAAACGCTCTCCATCCCTCTCCTGAGTCTCCTAACCCATGAATCATAACCATGCAAGCGGTAGCTGGAACTTTTGCTGCGAGCGACATGATGTACTTGCTATTCAATGATCAATGACAGCAAACATCTTCAATTAATAGTACATAATATGAGACGAAAACCTGTAGAATAAATAGTTCGTGAAATAATATTTCTTAATTTGAAAGGATGAGTAAGATTAGTAATTCGAGAGGGTTGAAGGGAGGGATTTGACAGGCAACATAATGGCGGGCCCATCCCTGCCACCCAAGCCCTGTGAAGAACATCATCTAGGTCATACTGAAGAACAGGTCTTGGACTATGAAAAGCTGGAGTATCCTTTGATTCCTCCAAATGTCTCTAATGGCTTTCTAGACTTTGAGGTTGATCTGCCACAGTATTTTAACGAGCTGAGTACATCCAAACTTCAGGAGCTGGTGGATGATCAACGGCTACGACAAAGTATGCTGCTCAAGCATGGAAACTTTGATAAACTTGCCACAGAGATTTCTGATAAGCTCAATCAGCAAATTGAATTCACCCGTAACCTCCTTGCCAAATACACGACAGCAATCGGGCCTCAAATAGACTCCATTAATGCGGAACTGTTAAAGTATCACGAAATGTTGAACAATTTCGATAAGCTTCAAGTTCAGATGTATGATTCATTCAATAAGCTTTCTTCGGGATCCTTGATTGAGATCATGAAATCAAAGATAGAATCCCAAGATAGCGTCTGCAGGCTACTTGTAGACAGTCTAATGCAGAAAACGGATGAGATCGATGAGACCACCCTAGGTGATTTCGTTGAAAACTACAGTAAGGAGAGAGAGGAGTACTTTCTCAAGAGAGAGAAGCTATATAGACTTTATGAAGCAAGGGTAGGTGGTCTCGAATAGGTAAAACACTTCAATATAATATTACTAAGATCTGTTACATAAGTAAAAAAGAATAAAAGCTGAGTTTCCATGCAAATCATCGTTTTCAAGCCGAATCCAACAGAAAGTTTGTAGCTGAATCCATCTGCCAGTTGTTCTTCTGTAAAGCGTTGATAACCACATCTTCGCTAAAGCCCATACCCTTCAATTCTTCAATAGCCAACAGTTGGCCTTGAGTGAAAGAAGTCGAAACAAAAGATTCAGTTGGGCCCTCTGAAGTGCTGACAGCTTTCTCCTGGAATGCATCTCCACTGAAGTTGTAAGCAGGATCGTCAAAAGTTTCCGTTGCAGCTTCGCGTACGGCAGGATCGTTTCCAAAGCCAGCAAATACTTCGTCCCATTCATCTGTAGCCCCTGATTCAGCTGGAGCAAAAGGTTGAGCAAACGAGAAACCAGCACCGGTACCACCGAAAGAGTTTGTATTATCGAACTGTGAGTTCGCAAAAGAATCCTCAACCTGCGCTTCTTCAAGCCCTAAATCATCAAACATGTTTGCTCCTTTGGTTGCAGGCGCGCCCACTTTGGCGGGACTATCAGGGACTGGGCCTGAAGGCGAAGCAGTGAACGGATTTGATGAAACGGTAGCATTAGATACTGGTTTTGGCTCGACCAAAGAAGTTACTCCTTTGTCGTTTTCAGTCGTCGGCCGATTAGAAGGGGAGTAAAATGTGTCTTGTGTGTCCTGGAACTCTAAGTCATCACTGGAAGAATCTTCATCGGCGGGCTCCAGTTCTTTGATTGGTGGGAACTCATCGTCAATATTACTGGCTTTGGATTGAGATTTAGAGGCATCGGGAAATTCACCAGGTAATTTTATAGTATCCCTTTGAGACTCCATACTTGTAACAGTTTCGGGAAGATTGGGCTTCAATGCATGCTGTTCGTCTGCTTGAGAAGAGGTTGGTAAGTCTCTAACGCTCTCGGAATTTTCGTTGCCCGCAGAAGACACGATCTCCCCATCATTTGCCTGTGACTTTTCATTCAGTAAAGATTCCGCTGAAACAGAGCTTACTTCTTTCGCTTCTTTTTGGTCAGAAGACTCGCCATGATCATTTTGCGAGAGCAACTCCTCCTGATCAGGGGTGGCAACTCCAACAGCTTCTCCGCCAACATCAGACGCCGATACAGGAGACTCGTTATCAGGGGTTTGTGGTTCAGAGGAGTTTTCAGTCACAATATTTGAAGATTGGCTCTCCTCATTATTCTGTTCGTCGGTGTTAACTTTGGGCACGGAAATTTCTCCCTCTTCGGCGGAGTTAGTAACATCAGCGAGCTTCTTTTCATTCGCCTCGTCATGAGTTACCATTTCGAAAGACTCTCCGTTCTCGTTGGAAGAAGAGTGGCTGACCTCCTGTTCTTGAAACTCACTCTCGCCACCTTCGGGTAATATCTGAGAGCTTAACATTACTGGAGGTGGTGCGGCAGACTCTTCAGCAATAGTAGATGTTGGGGAGTCTGTGACATCAAAATCGCCTCTAACTGATTGAGAAGGATTGTTCTGGATAGAAGAAGTTTCAGAATGAGGAATAGCAAATGGAAGGGAGAATTGCTGCTGTGATTGTGCTCCCCCAAACATGTCGGAAGTTTGAGTAGTCGCTGACTCTGATCCTGACTTTACACTGGAGTCAAACCCAGACGTTGTGTTAGATGGGGACTCGGTAACCTGTTTCTTGATTTCCTGTGCTCCAGGAACGTGGAATTCATTCTCATCAAAGTCATCCAATGATGCAGTTGGTACCTCTTCTGATCCCGGAGTAGCATCAGCACCGGTATCAGCAGAATTAGTGCCCTTGTGCAGTAGTGATGCTGCGCCAGCACCAATAGCCGCCACACCGCCAAATACAGCTGCCCCTGTAGCGAGAGCCGTACTAAAGTTCAGGCTATGCTCAGCAAGCTGTGCACTATACTCTCCATGTTTCTGATGCAAATCAAAGTTTACGTCATCCAATTGATTTGATCTGTTAGTAAGAGCCATATGCTTTTGATTAACAGCACCAATAGATTTGACAATCTCTTCAATTTTGCTACGGAGAACATTGTTTTCCTTCTCTTGAGTTAAAACCTGCTGCTGAGTTACAGCGTACATGTTTTCAGACTGCTTCAACTTACTAGTAAGCTCTTCTATTTGCTGGTTCAGATCAATTGATTCGGCATTCAACACGCCCAGTCTCTCCTTTATCGTCTGATTTTCTTTTTGAGATTCCTCTACTTCCAGTTGCAGTTGCTGCAGTTTTGTTTGCTCCGAATGATACGTTGCCTCAGATATGGATAGCTCTTGCTGTAACTTTTCGGTCTCACCCTTTGATTGAATCAAAACACCTTCTACCTCATTGACTTGCTGAACTTCTCTTTCATACAGTGCCTTCAATTGAGTCAGTTTTGCCTCGATATTCTCCTTGACTTTCATGATTTTTGCTAGTTCTTTCTGTGAGCGTTCTCTTTTTGTGTTAACATTTGTTGTTTGAACAGTCAGAGAATTAATTTGATTGGAAAAGTTTGCAATATCAACCGTAGCCTGTGATAATTTATTCGTCACCTCCCTGTCAATAGATGAACCACCAGAGGCTGGCGATGAAAAAGAAGCAGCCTTTTGAACGCCTTGAGACAAAGAATTAGAGGCTTGACTTGAAAAACCTCCTAAAGCGTTTGAAAAGTCTGGCATTTGCGGTATGTTAATTGCAGGAGATGGAGAAAGAGAGAATGATTGCGAGGATGCATGATCTGCCTCCCCTGGTTGGTTAGTGAACGAGTGCAGGACGTCGTAATTTGGGCCTAAGCTCTTTTCTTGTGTTTGGCTGCTGAAGGAATTTTGAGGTAAATCAAAATGTGGTTTTTGCTCTCTCCCAGGGATTGCAGGAGGGATGGGTTTTGAGGTGCGGTGCTCCAAATCCTCTGGGCCTTCGTCGTCATCAGATGACTTTTGTTCATCCTCCTGAATCTGTTGTCGCTGTAAGTGTTGTCCAAATCTTGAAGTTGGCACAAAAGTTGCGCGACCGCCAGTCGTCGAAGAGCTGGTTTGTCTCACCGCGGGCGCCTCAGGGCTATTGGAAAAATTTGTGTTGGTAGGTTGTCGTGATTGTGAAGCAGTTCCAAAAACATCCATCAAATCATCCAAGTGAGAAGCAGATTTAGGGGGTGGTGGTACAGGTGGAGGATAAGATGATGTAGAAATGGAGGCTTGTTTGGGAGCCGGAATTTGCTGGCTACCATAAGGCTGTTCAGACAATGGTGCAGCACTTCTAACAAGAGAAGGAGGAACCTCCTCTGGCAAATCAGAGCCAGTCAGTTTCTTTTGGACCAAATACATTGCTATGGCGAATTCCTGTTTGTTAAAGGTATCAGAACCGTCTAGATTAGCAAGTTCCCAGATTGAGGCCAACGCATCATTTGGCAATTTTGATGTCATCAAGAAACTTGCAACGTCACCCCCTGAGAGGTGGCCTTGTTTGCTCTTATCCAAGCTATCAAATACAGCCCCATACTGCTGCAATTGTTGCGGAGTCAAAGTCCAGTTAGTAGAATTGGCTGTTGGAGTAATAGGAGATGTACTGGAAGTAGAAGATGTACGTGATGATGGCAAAGGTGCATCTGTTTGAGCGTTTGCAGCACTCCAAAGTTGTTCCGGTACAACAGTAGGTAAAATTGTCATCGACTTGTTCAAAAAACTCTGGATTAAGTGGAGTGCTACAATAAACTGAGGGCGAGTCAATTGGCCAGCTTGATTCTGATCAACCAAGTTCCATATTCTTTCTAGCGTCTGTGTGGGTAGTCTTGCTTTTAGAAAAATATCTCTGGCTTGGATACCTGGTAACACACCGTTTACTGCGGATTTGTCAAACATCGAACCGAAGGTTGTCACTTGCTGAAGAGTCAGCGGAGGAACCATCAGTTGGATATGGGAGTCCGTAGAGGCAACTGATGAGATCCTGGATCCCGTAGTGTTTTCAGTCACTGAAGTCGTTGTCGGAAGAACAGCGATGGAGTTGAATTTGGCTAGCTTCGAAGTCGCCGATTCAGCCAGCTCGGGACTTAAAGGCATGCCAGCTTGAACATGTGCAATGAGCCTCATTGCTACACAAAAGCCAAATTGGTTCAAAGATCCTGTGTTTTCAGGGTCCGCAATGTTCCAAATCTCTCCCAAAACTGGGAGAGGAAGTTCTGAAGCTTCTAAAAGTGGTTTTGCAGCCAGCCCGGAAATCAATCCCGCATGCTTTGGATCAAGAGTGCGGAAGATCTGACCATAAAACTTCTTCTCTTCTGCCGTCAGTGGCTGTTTCAAATTTCTGCTAGCTGTAATACAGTCCATCGATCGGTATTGTGTTAGTACTTTAATTTTGAGTCTTCAAAGCAGAGCAAGCCACATTTCATTCTTGCTACCTACCTGACATCTAGAAAAGGCTATAAAGCACCACTTCTGCTCTACTGCTTTGCTAGAAACTTTTTGGATTAACAACACCGAACTGTTTTGGTCGATTAGCACGGGCTTGTTAACACTTCAACCTCTATGTCCCTAAGAATAGTTCCGTTATGAATGTTAACTAACGTAGAACAAAGACCAAAAAAACAATATACTGGCTTGTGGTTATGAGCCATGCTCTTTCTTGGGACCGCAGTTTTACCGATAAGCGCTTTTATATATCAATATGTGCTGTTGGTGTCCTTCTTTAAGATTACTATAGCCTAGTATTCCAGTTATGCTGGATATAATCTGTGGATAGCTTTGCTTTGCCCTTTCCGTTGTCTTTCCTTCGACAAGCTACAGGATAGATGTATATTTCAATATACAAAAAATTAAAAAATTAAATGCCCTCACTCAGATTTGAACTGAGGATCTCCACATTACTAGTGTGGCGCCTTACCAACTTGGCCATAAGGGCGAATTCGAATGCTGCTTCGAAGAAGCACAATGCTGTTGTGGTCGCCCATCATATCGTTGGAGACTTGAGACATCTTTTGGAAGAGTAAAATCGCTTGTTAGTAAATGGTTCTAACAGTGTACTAATTCTTTATCACGTACGTTCCAAAGCCTTAGACTAGAGAATATACATGGTACCAACTACATGGTTTTAGTAGTAAAAAGTGTGAAATCTAGATTTTTGACTTGTCATGTGATTGACTCCGTCCTATCTGGAGCTAGCCATAATTGTATCCCTATAATCTTGTTTTCTACGCTCTACTTTCACTGATATTTACTATTAGTTTATATTCCTTACTTTACATATATTTCTTACTTGTGATTGGTTCCAAGATCTTATCTTTGCTGAAGAAGTAGTTTGTAAGATACTCTGGTTGACTTTTATTATTCTTTTATCTGATCAAACGTCAAACTGCTATCTAATGCTAATTCAAACTCCTATTGAAGGGCTCCATAATTGAAAAAATGCCGAGACTTTATCTCGTCTATAGAGCATTCTTTCTCGTCAAATATTCAAACCTGCTGAAGGTATATCCAATGAAAGGAAGGTCTTCCTTTGTATCTGAACCACCGACAGCCTTGCCATTCATTTGCTCTCTTTCCTTCGCAGCCTGAGCAAGAGCAGGCGAATCAGGAACATTCTCCAGTTCATCTGTAGGGAAAAAGCGAGTGTCTGTGATCGAACGCAGCTTAGGAATGAAAGGCGCCTCAACACTTCGTATTTCCTCCCAGCTCACACCACGGAAGAATGGGTGGCTCTTGATCTCATCCGCACCACTCCGACCTAATCTATTTTCGGCATTTGTTAGCAAACGAAGAATAAGGTCTTCTGCTTCAGGGCTAAGATGAATATCTTCAGGAAATCGCAAAGTTTCTTGCCAGTTCATAATTTTGTAATAAGTTTCCTTAGGAGTTTCAGAGCAGAATGGTGGCCAACCTACGAGACACTCAAACATAATAGCTCCTAAAGACCACCAGTCACAAGTCTGACCATATCCCTGGTTAACAAATATTTCAGGAGCGATGTAGTCTGGTGTTCCAACAGTTGAATATGCCATCAACCTTCTCGATTTCCTCCAGGTTTGCATTTGTTGGCGGTGAGACATGGTTAAATTTATTGGATCAACCATCACCGAGTTCCGACCGCCGCCATTAGCTCCAAAAGAGCCTGTAGTGTTGGTGCTATCCTGGTCCAGCAATTTTCGATAGTAATTGGAGTCATGGGTTTTATGGAAACCCGTAGATAAACCAAAATCAGAAAGTTTGATATGTCCTCGCATATCAATCAAAATATTATCTGGCTTTATATCTCTGTGGATAAATCCCAACTTGTGAATAGCCTCGATAGCTAAAACACATTCTGCAATATAAAACCTTGTAACATCTTCGGTAAATATTTGCCACTTGATCAGCATAGTCATCAGATCTCCACCGGGGAGAAATTCCATAATCAGGTAGAGGTATAAGGGATCTTGGAAAGAGTAGTACAACGAAACTACCCAAGGAGAGTTTGCATCAGCGAGTACGTCTCTTTCTGCTTTGACATGAGCAAGTTGATCCTTTTTATACATTTCACTTTTTAGAAGCGTTTTCATAGCATATATCTTCCCCGTATCCTTTTTCTGCACCAATCTAACCTCACCAAACGCACCTTTTCCAATAACTTTTACCGTATGGAAATCTTCTAGACTAAGTCTTGTTCGGCGTAATCTCAGGTACTGAGATTCATTTCTTCCAAATACCTGAAGCTCTCTATTTCTTCGTTCACCTGAGCTTTCCGTGCCTAGCTTTTGCTCAAAGGCAATACGTCTTTGATTTCGTTCAATGGCATGCTCAATAGCCGTCTTATAGTAGTGCTCTAACTTCAATTTTATGGCCGAAGCTTTGTCTTGAGAAGTTTTGGCGAACCATTCAGGATGACGCTCGAAGTAAACGTAGTCAGATTGCGGCTGCTGAAACTGCTGAAACTGTTGGAAAGAGTGCCCACTCTGTCTGTAAGACAGATTCGAATTGCTGTTGTTGGCATGTGGATTTGAGTATGGCGAGTCTGATTGACCAAAGCCGGGCTTTTGAGGTGACACCAGAGATGAGTTAGAAGAGACGGGTGCCAGGTTAGTGGATCGGATACTTCTCGAAGGACTCGACAATGGCTGTGCATACATTTCATTCAGCTGAGATGATCTGGTTGGCGAAGAACCATAAAAACCGCTTTGAAAGGGCTGAGATTGCGACTGTGGTGGTTGCATGACCGGGATGCTTTGAAACTCAGGTGTAGATGGAACTGAGGTCTGTCCTTCAGGAGGCATATTCTGAGGTTTCATGTAGCCACCCACGAAGGGTGAACTTGTTGATTGCTCCTGTTGTTTCAGTTGCCTCATTTGTGGTTGTTGTTGCTGCTGTTGCTGAAACGATTCATAAGGCTGGCTGACAGGTGCCAACCTCTGACTTCTGAAAATGTTGTCTGAGTTTGGGTACATCGAAGTTTAGATTGACGACTGGCAACTAGCACAGTCTACTAACAGAATCTTACAAGTGGATGTGTGGTAGATACTGAAATCAATGAAACCAGAGTACGCTATTTTTCTGTGAGAGGTGATATTTGCTGATCTGTAGTTCTTTTGGTCGCCCAATAAACGCTGATTCACGTCTTAAAGGGCAAAAGACTCAGCAATTCAAAAAAGTTATACTAATGGCAAGCCTTTTCTTGTACCTCTGTTACTAACAACAACTGCCTAGCTGAGCAATTTGCCTCTCTTCTGTGTCACAAGAGAGCTCAAACACGAGTTCTGGATCTATATAGGCTGGAAAAAAAAACAATTTCTCCCTACTAAAACGCGCCACCCTCAACGCGGCCAACGACTCCTTTATAGTAATTATGTAGTTTTACTGACAATACAGTTAGCTACGAAACATAGTGACTTATAGAAATGTGAAATTAGACGTATACAGTAGAAACAGTTGCTGATGAGAGGCCAAAACGTAGTTTTAAACCTCTCATCGTTAGAAAAGGCTCACCAATACAAATAGCTGCCGAACTTTTTCGATAAACTTAGAACTGTAGAGCCTGGCCCTTTTGCTTCTTGTCACCACCAAGCTCAAAGTGCTTACATCTCTTCAATGGAAGTTGCATCTTGGTCTTACACACAACACACTCAAGTCTCAAAACAACCTTCTTTGTAGTCTTTGCCTTTTTGTGGAAAACCTGCTTGGTCTGACCACCGTAACCAGACTGTTTACGATCGTATCTTCTCTTACCCTGGGCATACAAAGAAGCCTTACCAGCTTTGTACTGGGTAACTCTGTGTTGAGTGTGCTTCTTGCAGTTCTTGCCCTTGCAGTAGGTCTTTCTGGTCTTTGGAACGTTAACTAAAGTTGGATGTTAGTATAGCTGTAGAATGGATTGATGCGTGAATGTAACTGAGTTCTGCTCAAATCAAGTTGGTTATAAACTGCGCACTGGAAAACCTCTAGTGATCTGTCGACTATAGTTCTAGTTTTGAAATTCAAAACCTCTTCTCAGGTACATGGCACCAAATATACAAGTCAAGGCAATCAAAGATCATAATTATCCGACATAAAAAAGCCGACCTCAATGATGCCAGACATTTGATATCATCCTGAGTACATTTGTGAGATAAACTATGGTCCCATGCTCTCCACACACTCTAAATCAGTTTGAGTCATATCCAACGAAGTTTTGGCCTTTGCTGAACTTTCTTTCCACAGTTAGCATCGTTCTCCTAGAACTAATACATACCCATCTTGATACTTGTCTTCTTTGCTCGTTAAACTGCTACTCTAAAGGTGCTCTTCAACAGACCTCTTGTTTAATTCCTTGTCCTCTTATTTTTTCAAACAAAATCTGCTCTGAAAATAATCGTGTCTTCACCACTTTTTAATCCAATCACTGTTGTTGTACTGACGAAGCGCTAGTAGTTGTTGAAGGCGTATGGTCACAATAAATTTGAACTTGAGTTAAGCCAGACAACTGAGAGCTGATTCAACACTTACAGAGTATTATTAATCTTGAATACAGTACCAAAGTGTACACAAACTGCTGAGTATGGTACAAAAGATATAGCAAGTTTTGGGCAAAAAGAGTGACTGCGTTACCCAATATAGTAAAAATGCAAAATTGAAAATCAATTACACGTGACTTTAAACAGGTCACAAACACTCATATTGAATTTTATTCAAGTTATCGTTAAGTTAGTGTAAACCACAATACATAAACCATATAGGGGAATGAAATGACGTAGTCCCTCGACTGCGGATGCACTCATATCTAACATGCTTCATTTGCCAATGAGGTCTTGAAATGAAGCAATTCGTCCGGCAGTTGTACGTAATGGTTCGAGGGATCCTCGAACTCATAAAGTAGCACTCGTACATAATAGTTCATTTTCAACTTAATCTCATTGGTTTGAACCAATGCTGCAGATCTAAGGTAACTGAAAATCTTGATGAGTCCATAAACGTTGTCGCTCATAAGTCTGTACTGTTCAACAGCATTCTTGAAGAGCTGGGAGTTGAATAGGCCATAAACCTGCTCCGGCTTGAGCACATCTACTAGTAATGATAGGTAATTATTCAAAGACAACATTTTTTTGCTGTTTTTCTTGTACCCTTGATTCACAATCAGAGTCATTGCCAGTTGTAATTGAGAATCATTGCAGTTCAAATAGGAGACAAATTTGACCAACTGCTCGTTTGACAAAATCAAAGAGTCTTTCAAAACAATTTCCCTAGCTAGTCTGACAATATTGGATCTGTTCAAGCTGGCGATTGTTAGATCTGCGTACTGGTCCAAAAAAGAACTAAGATAACTAAAATCATGCTCCAAATTCAAGGTTTCTATTGACTGATCAAAATCCTTTCTCACAATGATCATGTCCCAGACTCTTGTGGCAAAGTTCAAATCACCCATATCGAGCGCACCTTTGAATACACTGAGAAGACATGACACAGAAACATCTGGAAGCCAACTAATAGCATTGAATTTTAGGAAAGTGTCGTAGGCGGCATAAGGGTCGCGAATGCTCTTGATCAACGTAGATAAAAGCACTGAAATACCCTTTTGACTTTCAGGGGTCATCTTATCGTCAATCGAGTTGATGACTGTATCTAAAAATGTCTCAACTCGGCTGAAATCACCACAATAGTTCAGTGACTCTATCAAAGTTGAGTAAACACTGAACTGGTTGGTATGAAGCACTGAAGCGGGAATGTTTTGTTTCAGTTCACTGTAAATCTTGTCAATAAACGGAAGGTCCTTGGTTAGTTTTGAATATTTTATCAATCCCAAGTAAAAGTCTAATAAATGGTCTGAACTCATGCGAACACTCAACATTTCATACAATTTGGGTGCTGCAATAGAGGCTGAAATTTGATAATCATTAAGGCATTCGAGCAAGAGTAGATATGTGGAACTGTCCGTGAACTTCATGCTAGTGTTGCTATTGTGACTGATGAGAAAAAGTTCCAGCGCAATTTTGAAAAAATCCAAACCATCTTTGAAGTTACCTGTTCTGTAACTACTCATGGCTCCATTTAGTAAAGGAGCAATTACAAGTTCATATGTCTTCTCAGTTGGTTTCAAATTGTTCGACAGCATATCGGAGTAGACGTTCAACAGATGAGTCAAATTCTCTTCAATCGATTCATCAGTTTTGGTTCGCAATGGAATTGAAATTAATATCTTATTATAGAGATCAACAGAAGGCACCAGTCCCTTGCCTCTCATTCTCATATAAACCGCAAGAACCTCATTTGATTTTCCTACTGAAAGAAGAGAATCAATGATCGACTCCTGCTCATGTATAGGATCTATAGGCTCTTCAGAAGATGGAATAAGGTTCTCCTCCATAACTAGGGTATCTATTGGGGAGATATTCTGAGCATCCTCTAATTTGAAGTCTGTTAACTGTTGCTCTAAAGTTTTGGACTCCGAGGAGTACTGTCTAGTCTGCTGTTGCGAAAGACCAAGACCAGCGTTATTAATCACTAGAGTCTTCACAAAACTGGAATTGGATTTTCTCAAACTCAGAGTGGTATAACCAGATGAGACAGAGCTTATGCTGATATTGACATGTCCGTTCTTGTTAACCTTGTGATTAGCTCTCTTTAACAAAATTCGATTGCCGAAGGTAGTTTCCTCTTCTTTATTATTTACCGAGGGGTCGAATATCACATAATTCTGGGTCACCGTTAAAGCTGGCGTAAGAATGGAGTTATAATTGTTGTTGTTTGTCTTGTTACCGCGTTCGTCTCTTGTGACATCATCTACCACCGTAAGCTCATGAGGGTCAACATAGGACGGCTTGAAGAATGGGTGGAAATAAGAGCTTCTGCTTTTATCCCGTGGGCATGTCACCACAACCCTAGCAGCTGCAGAAGATGCACAAGCATTAGAAGACGCCTTTCGCGAAGCAAGGCGAGGCCCTGAGCGTCTGGAGAAGCAAGCAATAGTGCGGAACACCATCTTTTTGTGACACGAAAACAAAAATTAGTGATTTGCAAAGCTCAAAAGTAGAGAGTTGACCCTACTTGCAGTAACTTTGGTCCCAACCTCGTCGCTTTCTTCTCTAGTGTCCTCTGAAATCAGTCTACAATATATAAGAAGAACGTCTATAGGAACAAAGAAACATTTAAGCCACTCAATCAAACTCCCTAACTATCCTCACATCCATGATTCGCTGTGAGTAACGTGTGGCTGAGGAAGCCGTTGGTGCCAGGTGTGATGTCAAATATGGCGCAAACGACAATATGTCACCTCCTTATTGGCTCCCATGCTACCGGCCGGAAAATTACGGGAAGTTTAAACGTTACCTAGTGGCGTCGAGGCTCGAGGTTACGGTGTAAGGGTGAATAAAAATTTAGTTATAGTGCGGCTGTGCGGAAACGGTTAAATGGGGCTGTGCGGCGCTGAGGCACTATTCCACAAAGCTGATTTTTTGATATGCAAACTTAATCCATTCTAGCTTCTATGAAAAGCGAAAAAGTGTGAAAAACTGTATATGTACTTTGTATAAAACATTCACATAGGAGGAGGTCTAGCCTCAAACACCTTCGTTAACTCGTGGAATTAATCCACATGGGCTCACAACAAACTCCTGAAGCGGTCTGAAGTCTCCATAGGCGTCTAGACGACCAGGAGTGCTGTGTCCTAGAGGAACAAGCCCACTATAACTCCGTGACACTTGTTGATGTGGAACTGTATAATTATTTGAGTACGAATAGTGCAGAGCACCATTCTCACGCGTCATCATTGGAGATAATGCATCTCTTACCAGGTATCGTCCTGACCAACGCTCATTCGACGATAGTGTAGTCATACACCGGATGGAATCCCTTATGATTTTGCGGTGAGATGGTGGCCTGTGATCTAAACCAGGTTTGAGATCCAACTCTATTGAAAGTCGGTTGGTTTTGGTTCTTTCAATGGATCCGTCCACAAACATGGTCGACGAAGGTGATGACGATGGCGCTGATGAGACAGGAGTCGGCTGTTGAAGCTCCATCTGGTGATGATGAAACGAGCCGTCACTTGAGACTGCAGAGGATGGCGTAGATGGTACAGGTGTTGGCCGCTGAGGGGAGTCATCAAACTCTCCGGCAGCGGCGCCCGAATGCTCGGGATGGTGCAGTTGTAAAGGATGAAATGATACTGGCTGATCCATCACTGGAGTCAATAGTTCAGTATTGGAAGTGTATGTTTCGCTTCTTCTAAAGTCGATATCATCATCGGAGGACGAAACGTCGTCTTCGTCTTCATCATCCTCTTCGTCAGGTAACGGCTCTTGAGCATCTTCCTCCGGCTCAGCTAAATGCGTCATTTCTCCCATGTCGTCTAGACTCAAACCAGAGCCTGAGACTGGAAGTGGAAATTCTAGATCCATGTCATTTAAGCTAATCGAGGAACCTGGCGAGGGAGAGGTCAAAGAGACAGATGCTGAGGCAGAGTCTGATCTGCTATGCCCAGTCAGCTTTGTTTTCCATTTGGAAACAAAGCTGTTGAGCTCCGATGAAGAAGAGCCTGAACGTAAGCGAAATAAGCTCTCAAATGAATGATGTCTATGGTAACTTCTAATGAGCCTTGAGTCATTGTTGGAGCTTCTGATCCGTCTTCTTCGTCTAGGAACAGTTCTATATTTTGGTATTTCCCTTCTGTTTAAATCCAGAGAGTTATCTATGCCTAGGTTGAGACAGCAGTACCAATCTATAAGTAGTTCCGGAGTCGGAAAGTCCAGTAGAAACTGTTCTGTCTCAACACGGAGTCTGAGTATGTGTTTTTTCTTCTTGTAGTCTGCCGCGATACCTATCTTTGCATACTGGAGAGAGTATGATCTAACGAGATTTCGTGAAGAAAGGAGTTTGAGATCCCGGAAATGTGCTTGGTTGCGGAGGTCTTGAGCTGTTGTGAGGCTCGACTTGAAGTTTTCAATGTTGACTGAAGACATTGAACCTGAGTTTGTGTATGGCGAAGGATGGGCATGAGTGGCCTTTGGCTGATCGTGGTTGTAAACGTTGAGCTGTGTGGAGTTGAGCTCCAAGATCACCTGCTTCCATTGTCGTTGCGGAGCCAGCTCGTATGGGGAAATCCATTCTAGTTTGCGCGAAAGCACCGCGACCTTGTATACCGTCGGAATATAACCAGGAAGTGCCTCTTTACCCTCGTTGAGGTTAGGATATACCGGTTTCGGCTTTCCAGGAGGCAGTGTCGAGTAGTCTGGCGGCCCTACAGGCAGTGGTTCCAGCAGGGATAATATATCGAGTACTTGGGGGTCCTGATCACCGACGGTCACAGACCTAGACCGGCTTTTGTGACCTCTCGTTGTCGCATGGGATTGCTGGACAGGCTGGACAGGCGCAGACCCAGACCTCAGTCTTATACCTGACCCAGCCCGTTTCTGAGTGAGCCTCGTATTGTTCATCTCAGAAAGATCACTGCGCGAACTTTTTCTAAGCGAGACTGACACCATCTCTGCTTACTTGTTGTTCCGGTTACTCAACCTGCCTCTTCAGCCCTCTATAACGCTTGCTTCTTCCACTTTGTGCTCCTTTGTCTAGATCTATATCAGGAGTTTGCGTTCTACGAATCTTCTCCCCTGCCTCAGCCACAGGAACCTCCGGAAAAAGAGATAAGTGTGCACAGCCCAAAACACACACCTACCTTTTCCTCGCCCCGAACGTCTCAGTGCCACCAACTGCGGTCCGGAATCAGTCCACAATCATGCGTTTGCTGATTATCGCCACCATCACACCAGTACCTCACACGTGCTGTTAATGTATTCGTTGCTGTCCACTGTTCTGTACGGTATCCGTACGGTCTCGTGGCTACGTAACTCAGACGCTCGACGCTGATCTGCAGCTCCTCTTGTTCCAGCGCCACTAACAGCATAGCCACCATCACCACCACCGCCACATCGGTTTCTTGTTCTTCTTCCAACTACCGAAAACGAGCTTACCCTACCGAAAATCGAAATTCTTGCTCTTTAAAACAAAAGGAGACGAGGCACATACCGATAGTTTTCGGTAGTAGGTAGAGGCCACGTGATACGAACTTCACTAGTGAGATAAAAAGATTATCTGACAAAGAACAAGAGGATGGACGTCGATAGGCGTCGATCGACGCGAGGGATTGTGGTGGAGTCCAAGAGTGAGAGTCAAGACAAGAAGGATCACCAGCTAAGAGCATTTCCAGACGTGTAGCGTTGTGAGTTTGTGTATAGGTCGTGTATAGGTCGTGTACAGGTTGTTCTATCTTGGAGCTGCCACCAACGGGGTGGGTTTACCATTGGTGTTCTTTCCATCGTTAGCCAGGTGGTGGTCAGAGACTCGCAGTAATGGATGAAGGGGTATGGTGGTTTGGAGAGCTTTGTGGCTGTTGTAAATGCTTTTGCTTGTGGACACCATACAACACAACTTGGAAATGTTGGGGCTTTTACAAAAAAAGAGCTGCCGGAAATGCTTAGAGCATTATTCATGATCTTCATTATAGCAGGGACAAAGAGCGTGCCTCAGCTGATACTCTTTAGATAAGCAAGAAAATGCAACAGGACCGACGGACCCGTTTTCAATCCCAAAACTTAATTCTTAGGGTGCTTGATCACAGGATAACAGTTGGATCGAGATTTTTAATTTAAGCGCCTTAAATAAATTCTTCCTGCCCACTTTACGACTCAAAGAGAAATCTTCAATTTTAAACTCTGCCCAATGTCTTTGATCACTTCGTTTTTGGTGTAATCACCACTTTGTATAACAGGCTACTTTACATATACAGTCATAATCTTATGGATGAGCCTTAGAATCTCAATTGGTGGGTGTCTATCGGTTATCATATCTAAAGTTCTTGTGTTCAGGGAAAATATTTCCGGCAACTGTTCCGTTCCTGCCGGAAATGATGGAAGTATCCACTATTTATACATTGGGCTGTATCCGCTCTTTAAATATACCTGGTGCAAAGAAGTCAATTTTGAACGCTGACATCAGCAAGTGTTTTAGCTATCAACATGTATGGATTGAAAAGGCGCAAACAAAGGATACAGTGCGGGTGCTGTAGGTATCACGATGCCAGACGACTCTGGAGTGTGCTTCCAGATCACTACATATCCGTAGTGCTCAGAGGTAGTGCTGAGAAAGTTTGCGCAAGAGTATAGGGCGTTTGGCTCTGATACTAACTTTCGGCTCAGCCCATTGTGCATTGTGTGGTAGTCCGTAATGAGGTCACAACAGCAAAAATCCCCTCCGCAGATGATCCGGACGCCCAGCAACTCTGACGTATCGCGTTCTAAAGCGGCAATGTCTCGTTCTCCACCTCCTGCTAGAATACCAAAGCCGACGACATTCTCTACGACAGGCTCTCCTAACGGCGCATTTCCTAGCAGACGGAGCAGTAACGGCACACAGTCAGATATCATGAAAGACAAGTCTCAAAGAGAGATGCCTTCGAACTCACCGCAACTTAAGGCCATCAAAATGGGGATCACTCCCAGCAGCATGAACAACAGCAGCACCTACATTGCAAAATCAGCATCTGCTCCAATCCAGGGACCAATGTCCAATTGTACATGTTCTTTTGATTGCAGTTGCTGCTCTCAGAAGGCAAACATTTACAGCAACCCATCTTCGAAGTTCATGTCACTTGGTGCTGTTATAGACTCTGATGCACCTCATCAGGGTTCAATGCCACATTCGCACTCAAAGAATATACCGCATCACGTAGCTACTGAAAAGCCGACAGTATCACAAAAACTGCCCTACTACCTTCCATGTTTTTCCTGGTTTTCTTCCTACTCATTTAATTCCTTCATGCATGATTTTCTAGCGGGAGCTTCTCTGGCATCTTACCAAATTCCTCTCAGCATGTCTTTTGCATCGGCTGTGGCTCATGTACCAACGATATGTGGCCTGCTCGGCTTGTCGATAGCCCCTATAATATATTGCTTTTTGGGAACAGTTCCACAGATGATTGTTGGCCCAGAGGCCGCTGTGTCTATGATTGTCGGACAGACTATCGAGAAAGTGGTGAAGCATAATGATGGGGTCGATCCAGTGGACATTCTTATTGTTTTTACAGCTTGCTCAGGAGCTATTCTTTTTGCTTTTGGATTGCTTAGGTTTGGCTTCATGGACAACGTTCTTTGCGGCTCGCTATTGAAAGGATTCATTACAGCAATTGGTCTAACAATGATTATCAATTCTGTGATTGCGATTCTTCGGCTGGATTCAATTCTGGACTCATTACCGGCAGAAGAACATATACACTCAGCATTTCAGAAGTGCCGCTTTATTTACAATTATGCTTACATGTATCACAAAGACACTCTTATTGTCGGATTATCTGCATTCTTAGTTCTCATTGTCTCAAAAGAATTGAAGCGAGCGCTTGTGAAACGCAAGTTCAAAAGTGCCTCCTTTTTTCCTGAGATTTTAGTTGTTGTTGTATTCTCCACCTTTCTTTCTTCTGCTTGCAGACTTGATCGGCTGGGAATCAAAATTCTCGGAAGGGTGCATGTCGACGGTATCACTATAAGATCACCATTTTCAAGTGAACTAAGGCCATGGTATGGCGAGCTGTTTGGCATCTCATTGATGGGTGCTATCCTTGGATTCTTCGAAAGTTCAACTGCTGGAAAATCTTTAGGATCTAATCTTCCTATGCCAGTTTCTTCTAATCGGGAGCTAGTTGCGCTTGGTACGGTTGGAATGACTATCAGCCTTTTTGGATCCCTTCCGTCCTTTGGAGGTTATGCAAGATCCAAATTAAATGCTATGAATGGAGGAAAGACCCCGATGGCTGGTATGATAATGGGCCTTGTCACACTTTTCGTGACTTTTTATATGGTTGATTATCTTTACTACTTACCAATATGCGTTTTGAACGCTGTGATAGCCACGGTTGGGCTTTCATTGATCCAAGAGACACCGAAGGAATTAAAATTTCATATCCGAACCAGAGGCTACAATGAGTTGCTCACTTTTGTGGTCACCCTTTTCGCCTCGCTATACTTTTCTATCGAAGTTGGAGTGGCATTGGGATGTTGCTATTCGGTTATTAGAGTGGTTAAACATTCTGCAAAGTCACGAATTCAGATCCTCTCTAGAGTTGCTGGAACGGACACATTTGTCAACTCCGACTTCGACGAAAATGTCGTTGGCATTTCAGACACTTCGATGTTGCCCCACGAATTAGTTGTTAAGGGTTACGACGAATATAGACGGAGAAGCCTGGCTGACCAGCACGCAACACCAATGGGAGCAGCATCGCCACTTATGCCAACAACTTCTGTGAACTCTAGTGTCAACAACTTAGACCTTGAGGATAAAGAAGGATGTCTGATTATAAGAATACCCGAACCGCTTACATTCACAAATGCCTATGACCTAAAAGCGCGGCTCAAGCGGATTGAGTTATGTGGCTCTACAAAATCGCATCCGGCAAGCTTGGTTGAGAAAGCCAGCTCTGTCAATCACTTAGTATTCGACCTCAACGGCATGACGTCACTCGACTCATCGGCTGCCCAAATCCTATATGATATTGTCCTTGGCTACCAGAAGCGCGGGATCAATGTATTTTTCTGCCGTGTTTTCAAAAGCAGTAGGCTCTACAAGAGACTACAACTGTCAGGGATAACCGGGCTGCTGGAGGATGCAGAAGGTCTTGATTTCGGCATTAGTCAAGCGGCACCTCCCTTCTACGATGATATACTCGACGCTCTAAAGGCTATCGACTGTATAGAAAGCTCTTGTGACTATTTTGATGTACAGAGCTACATGTCCGACTATGTATATGACGGTACTACATAGACTTAGAGCTCCTAGCAGCCAAAAGTTCATTCCCAAGAACACTTTACCTACATGTTCTATGTATATCAGTAGCCCGCTAGATCAGACATGGCGGTGCAAAATTCTTTTTTGGGCTGTGTTCCGGCGATTGCGGGCTGTGTAGCGGGGATGTCGGGCTGTGCTGCGGGGATTTCGGGCAGTTGTTCTTTATCGGCGGAGACGCGAATACGCAGGGTTCATCTGCTTTCTGTGCAAATCTCAAAGATGTATTTTGGTGCTACAGATCGACCAAATGTTGCACACTTGAAAAGTTGTTGTTTGGTAGAAAAAGGGAGTTCTCATCATCGAGAACATCGTTTATTGGGAGTTTTCTTATCTACAACTGTGAAGGACTTTCGGACACCACCGCACTCGTTGAATCAAAATGCGGCTCTTTGCAAAGTCGACGCTGATGCTACTGCTGAGGCTGTCAGCTACTGTTGTCGCTGCAGATTTTTCTCCTAAGGTTTCCGTGAACTCTTTCGATGGGCCTCCAAAAGATCTAATCTATTTTGAGAAGAAATCAGTAAGTTTTCTGTGATGATTCCTCAAGCTAGCGAATGGGTTTACTAACGCTAATTTTCAGAATGCATTATATATTGACTCAATTGGTGACAAGGTTTATTTTTCTGGTGACGAGGGTGCAAGCTGGAGAGAGGTAGACCTGATAAACAAACATACCGATGAAACTCTTGAAAAAGTAGTCCAGCATCCGTTCGACAAGTCCAGAGCTTACATCTTAACAAATGATAAGCAACATTTTCTTACCACTGACTCTGGTGAGACTTGGCAACTCTTCTCCACAATTGAGGATCCAGCAGACGAGATCCTTGCCGCATATACTTTCAACGATCAGGATCAGTCACCTCTTGTGTTCAACTCTTTGGATCCGGATATGATCATATTTGCGGGAAATTGTGTATCTGATGAAGAACGTTCAAGCGGACAGCTTTGTAGCAGACAGTTCTATTTTTCCAGAGATAACCTACGGTCTTATTCAAAGTTGGTTGAAGCCCATTCGTGCCTATTCGTTCATTCCGCTCCAAATATAGAGGCCAAAGAGGAAAATTCCATTATTTGTGCATTGGACACTCCAACTGGCCTTGGTCTGGTGATTTCTCATGACTATTTCGAAACTCACCATTATCTGCTTTCTGATAGAAGAGGGATGATAACTGAGACAGAAATGCTTGGATTTGCAGATGGTTTGTTGCTGGCTATGGGAGGAAGTTTTTTTGGAGGCCAAAGCAAGTTTATTTATGTATCTAAAGATGGCCAGAACTGGAATTCTTTTAAGATTCCAGCTGAAGCTGGAGGAATGGCTAGAATATTGGAATCAGCTCATGAGACAGTCAATATTGCTTCCAATAATGTTCTCTATGGGTCCGATGGAAGTAGAGAGTTCAAGAAAAGACTTGATAGCCTGAACAGTGACGATGATGGTAACATAGATTATGAGTCAGTGGAGTGGTTACCAGGTGTTGCGTTGGCTAACATAGATATTAATGGAAAAATCAAATCCCAAATCTCATTGGACAACTCTTATTCGTGGAAGGACTTAAGCTTGTCCGACTGCCATGGTGAATGTACACTCAATCTTCACTCCTTTGTGAGTAGAGCTGTCATATCAGAAGCAGACCCAGGAAAGTACTACTCATCCAAATTTCCTGGATTTTTAATGGGAGTAGGATCGACAGAGAGCTACCTCCAGCCTTATGATCAGTGCGACACATTTGTTTCGTTGAATGGTGGCTTGTCGTGGTCCAAGTCATTAAGCGGCCCTCATCTGTTTGAAGTTGGCAACTTTGGTTCGGTAGTTGTTGCCATTGAACACAAGAAAACTTCTTTTTTGAAGTATTCCCTGGACTATGGCAAGACATGGAAGAGCGTTGAGCTTGATCAGGAAATAAAACCTATTCTTCTCACCACTACTACTGACTTATCATCAAAAAAGTTCTTGCTAGTGGGTGAATCATCAACTGGTTACATCTCAATTTCTGCAAGTTTCGATGATATCTATTCTAACTATTGTGGAGAAGGCGACTTTGAGAGTTGGTCAGTTTCAGATGAAAACGGAACACCTCTCTGCAATCATGGAATGGAACTTACATTCAGTAGAAAAAAGGTCAGCTCCAACTGTTTTATCGAACAAACTTTTGACGCTGTTAAATCTGAAGAGGCTTGCTCTTGTTCGGAGAGAGACTACATCTGTGAAGAAGGATATTCAACGGTTGGGGCCTCTTGTGTTATCGATTCAGTACTGGAAAAGCAAATTATTAGGGATCAGTGCACTAATGGTCGGAGATCTTACTCGATTCCTAGTGGCAAGGTAATGAAACCTGGCATTTCTTGTAAGAGCACTGTAAGCATTTTCGAAGACATAGTGAAGTCATGCCCTCCATCAGGTAGTTCCTTGGTAGAGCAGAGAGATGATGACGATGATAGTGAGAACCCTGATGAGCGTGAAGACGCTCCACAGGACTCAAAAGATGGCAAAAATGATGGCAAGGTCAAAACATCTGTTTTCACTTTTAGGGGAAAAGTAAAGGATTACATCTATTTGAAGAAATCTCCAAAAGATGAGTCTGAAGATGAAACACTACTTGCCTTGACGAGTCAAAATGAGGTATTTGTTACTCATGATCAGGGCTCTACTTGGGAAGAGGTGGCTCCAGATGATGAGTTTTTGGGAATATACCTTAACGAGTATAATTCTGCTAATGTTTATCTCTTAGCAACAAATGACAAGGTAGTATATTCAAGAGATCGTGCGGATAACTGGAAGTCATTCAGAACACCATGCAGAGCTATTCCAGGTGTTACACCTCTTCATTTCCACCCCACAAGAGCTAACTATATGATTTTTGTTGGACAAGAGGGCTGTGATGATCAGTACTCAAAGGCTTGTAGAACTGTTGCGTACTTCACACAATCTTTTGGAAAAAGATGGTTGAAGATTCAGGAGCATGTCAACAGTTGTCAATTCCTGGGGGGTTTGAGAACTCGTGTCAATCCAGAGTTAATTGTATGTGAGAAACAAGCTAACCAGGCGACCGACTTTAGATCTAGACTAGTGGCGTCCACAGATTTCTTCAAGGAAGATAAAACTGTTTTACTGGATGATGTTATAGGGTTTGTTCAGGTTGGTGATTTCCTTGTAGCAGCAACAGTCATCAATCAAGATGAATTGAGGGCCCATGTTTCCCTTGATGGATTAACATGGACTGACGCTTTATTCCCAGCTAATTTACATGTTAATAAGCAACAGGCTTATACCACTCTTTCAGGAGCTACGAAATCCATTTTTCTTCATGTTACTACAAATCCAACTGAGAACACTGAATTTGGATCGATATTGAAGTCCAACAGTGATGGTGTATCTTATGTTCTTTCTCTTGAAAATGTGAACAGAAATCCGATGGGATACGTCGATTTCGAACAGATGGTTGGTCTTGAAGGTGTCATTATTGTGAACACAGTAGCAAACCCAAAGCAAGCAAGACAAGGTTCTCGAAAAGTGCTGAGATCTATGATCACACATAATGATGGAGCTCAGTGGTCATATATTCAACCACCATATGTCGACTCTAATGGAAAAGAATACGAATGCTCTGGCAAAAACTTGGAGCAATGCTCTTTGAACTTGCATGGGTTCACAGAGAGAGCTGACTACAGAGACACATTTTCGTCTCAAAG
Source organism: Ogataea populi-albae (assembly GCA_030579375.1). NCBI lineage: Eukaryota > Fungi > Ascomycota > Pichiomycetes > Pichiales > Pichiaceae > Ogataea > Ogataea populi-albae. The sequence goes on from JAKTQY010000013.1 coordinate 124,431, forward strand.
TGCAGTTGGGATGATGTTGGCCGTGGGTAATGTCGGAGATAAGCTAGGAAATCTCTATGATGGCCATACCTTTTTGACAAAAGATGGTGGAAGTACTTGGAAAGAGGTCAAGAAGGGTGTGTTCATGTGGGAATATGGTGATCAGGGGTCAGTGATTGTTTTAGTGAATGGCAAGGATAACACTGATACAATATCATATTCTGTGGATGAAGGTGACACCTGGACCGATTTCAAGTTTACTGATGAAAAGGTTACTGTTGAAGACATCTCAACTGTTCCTTCTGATAATTCTCTTAAATTCCTTCTTTTCACAAGAGTTCCTCTTGCCAGGGGGGATAAAACTAGACTTTATCAACTTGATTTCTCCCAACTTCTATCCAGCCCTTGCAACATGGACTTGAAACACCCGGATGTTGATGATTTTGAACCATGGACACCGAAACATCCATTTCAACCAGATAATTGTTTGTTTGGTCATGAAACTCAGTATCTCAGAAAAATACCAGGAAAACTTTGTCACGTTGGGCGCAAACTGCTGGATCCATACAAGGTTGTCAAAAATTGTGCCTGCACTAGACAAGATTATGAGTGTGATTTCAACTATTACAGAGATGAAGATGGCATTTGCAAGCTTGTTCCTGGTTATAGTCCTCCAAGCCATGAATCTATATGCTTAGGAGATGATGCTCCAATTGAATACTTCAAACCAACAGGATACCGAAAAATTCCTCTTTCTACTTGTGAGGGTGGCCGTCAGTTTGACAAAAGTGATGACCCAATACCATGCAAGGGCAAAGAAGAAGAGTTCCGTAGACTTCATAAAGGCTGGGGATTTGTGGCTACACTGTTTATCTGGATATTCTGCCTTGGCTTATCCGCCTTCCTTCTTCGATTCGCTTATCATTTCTATCAAACAAAATATGGAGAGATTCGTTTAGATGAAGATGGAAACCTAAGTATGGTAGAGAATGATGGAAACATTTTGACCCAGCTCAAGACGTATGCTGGCTCTGCTCTTGTCACGGGAATTGCTGTGACCTCTCAGAGCGTGAAGTACGTCATAGTCAAGATCAAACAAATAAGAGATCGCTTGAAATCTAGAATCACAGGCAGCAGGTATGATTCTCTCAATGCATATGTGGTAACAGATGAAGATATTAGAGATATTGATGACCAGCAAGAAACACTTCATCGTTCGTCTCATGATGGGGATGCTGATGACATGATGTTTAGTGATGAAGACGACGATACAACTAGAGGACATTAGTCAATCAATGACCCGCCCCCTTTTCATATAATTCGGTGTACATAATTTATATATGACTCGTTCATAAATGTCTATTAGGCCAAACTTTAAAACCTCGTCACCGTATTATTCTATCTTTTGACGTTTAACCTGATAATCTTCGGGCTGGTCCTCCTCGTCATCTAAATCCAGTTCCTCACTGGAAGATTCAACGTCATCGTCAGTCTGGGCATCTCCAAGTCCTGGAGCGGCCTCAGTATAGTATTTAGATGCATGTGGGAATATGTCTTCGGCAATCAAGAGAGCTAGATCTTCACCATATCTGTACTCTTTGCCAGGCTTCAATCCAGTCCAAGAAAAGAAAGCAAAAAAAGACTTCATTCCAATTCGGTAGCGCTTTTTATCATCTGAAGAGAGTTTACCCTTGGTTTTCGAAGAACTGATAAGTGAAGGGTTAATGTTGTCAAAATCACGGGGCCAGATCATATCAGCTGCAGTAGAAGTCAGTTTTTCTTCGCCTGTTTCAGAATCAGTAATCTTATTGAAATATTTTGTAATCACTTGCTGCTGTATTTCGTTGTTGGGCGACTCAAACTGAAATGTTATAGAGAACTTTGACGTATCCTGTACTGGACCTGTTTCATCAACCATGTAATCTACGTATATCTCTTTGATAAACTCAAGGAATTTCATATCATCAGTTCTAATGTATTCCTGAAAATCTTCATGCTCTGCCAGTGCAACGTACCAGAAATTTGGTATCTGAATCAAGAGGGAGCGCCTCTTTTCAAATACAGGTTTTGATTTGTTAAGCCTAAATAGCTCCACCTCTTTCTCGACTTGGTCCATATCAAGTTCACATTGGGCTAGATCGGTAAAGAGATCTTCCAATGATGCGCTGCTTGGACTCGGGATATATGTCAGCAATGCATTCAATAATAGCAAGCAAAATCACTGAACTTACCTGTTTTCAGTTGCCTTTTCCATTTTTTTGAAACTCTATTATGTCTCTGTTGGTCAGAGCTTACAATGGAATACTCTACCACACAGACAGCTACAAACATTTAGGAATAATTTTTCACAGTAAATAAATATTATCTCCAGTGTGCGTGCAATATATATTGATTATAATAATATCTATAGTGTCAATCGTCAACATCAGTAAGAGTGTATTCAGCTAAAACATCTTCTTTCGATGCTCTTTCTTGTACTGGCCAAATAAACTGTTTTCCATCGCGATTTCCTATACTTGTTAGACATCCATAGCACAGAAGAGCACGATCTATCTTATGATCTGGTGCGGAAAAAGCCCTATCAGCATCTGTAGGGCCCTCCTCAATCGTGAATTGTTCTATCCATTGGGTAGGATCTATGGTTAACTTTTTTTTGCAAAGAAGACATGAACCAAGACTATCAGAAACATCCTGCTGAGCCAGCTTGCTCCCGATCTTCACAACAGTGGAGATAACCTCGGGGTATTCTCTCTCCACACTGTAGTAATATTCTCTTACAAGCTGATTTATTGACTTATTTTTAACAGATCTCATTTTCAAACCTTTTGAAGCGTCTGCATAACCAATAGGGGCAATTCCAGTGAGCGCAGCATATGCTTCAATCTCGCTCTGTAATAAATCTCTGAGAGGATGTAGGAGATGGAGTCTCGTGCCCAGAAACTCAATTTCTTCGTCACTTAATTTGCTTGAAATTTCACTCCCACGTCCACTGATTGTAAGGGTCAGTACCTCATTGGCGAGCTCCGTCATAGAGCTTCCCCAAAGCACTGCAGAGCAATCCCGTTGAACAGCTGCTCTGAGAATTAATTCATGGTTGACTACATTAAGAAGATCCTCAACAGAAGATTTGTCATCGCACTGAGAGAGGAGCTCTCGCAGAGTAATACTTTCAATCTCAGTCTCTGCTACTGAAAGTCTGCTATCCTTTCCGATATTCAAGGTCTTCAAAGACTCTTTCTTTATGAAAGCGTCTGGATTTATAATTTCGAGTTCGATGTTCAGCTGCTTGAGCAAATCAGGCCCATAGTGAGCTTTGAGATTCTTCATTCTCTTCCTTGCATCGACATTGGCCTCCACCAACCCTTCTTCGTCGATACATATAATGAGAAGCCTGTAACCAAGCTTAGCTCTTGGCATTCGAGACTGTTCCTCGAGTTGAGCTATTAGCATATCCACAAGAGCCAAAGAGGACGATCCCAACGAAAGCGGCACAAGCACCTTTGTGGCATCACGCCTAGCACCTTCATACCGCACTTTGAACTTCTCATCTTGCATTATTTTTCTTTGTTTTCCTCGAAGAAATCGTATAAAGCATTCCTTGCAAAATATCTCCTTTCTTGATACAACTACACCTTGATCAGATCCGCATCTTTTACAAATTTGAGGATGGTGTGGAGTTTCTTTTCCAAAACTTTGATCGAAATTTTCAGTCAGTGATCCCATTTTTATCTTGACCAGTGTTAAACGGCATTACTCTTCGATTTTCGTAGACTTATACGGACTCTTTGATCTTATCTTGATGCCAAATCAATGATAAAAGCTCCTAGTGTTAAATTTTTATTTTTTGGAGCCGAGAAATATGGCTGTGCACGATGAAATAATTAACTGCAGGAATATAAAGTCAAATTGCTGAAGTGCTACACAGGAAGCTTATAAGAAGAATATTTGAAGATCTGTCAAAGAACATGACAGAAGTGTTCGAGGGTTATCGAATTCATCCAATAGCAAACAGTTAGAAATTAAGTACAAGCGTTGGTGAGAGTAATAGACTCGACATTAAAAATGGTTGCTGATTCGAAGGCCTCGGAGCCGTTGAAAACAGAATTGCCCAAAAAAGGGATGCTAAATAACGAGATGCTAAATAACGAGATGCTAGATAACAAGATACTAGATAACAAGAAGCTTCGCAAAATCGAGAGAGAGAATGCTCAGAAACAAAAAAACACTTTTGTTCAGGAAACTGAGAAAGGAAAAGACTTGCGGTTTTATCCCGATACTCCTACTCAAAGGCTTCATAAGGACAAATTTATCGCCAAGGAACCATCCCGGTTTTATGATCCTTGCGCCGAATCGTCGAAGATGGCTGTTCGATGCATGGAAAATCATGATGAGGATTATAAAGATGTATGCATGGAGTATTTTCGGGCTTACAGAGAGTGCAAGAAGGAATGGATGGCGCAGCGAAAGAAGGACGCTACCTACGGTGGTATCTGGTGAATAATATCTTGTGTATAGTCGAATGCCTATTTTTACTCTTTCGTATACTACACTATCAACGGTGAAAAATGAGTTAATCAATTAAACAGATGCGTGAAATCATTCAAAAAGAAAAGGGGTGAACGAAAATAAAACCAATAAATGTGCAAAAACAAAGCTTATGAATATCCGAACGAGTAAAAACAACCAAATAAGTTCAAGTTACCATTGAATTTTGAATAGTTAGGCTTCAGTTTTAAAATTTTGTGTGGATCAAAATTAAAGTTCATATTTTCGTTGAAGTAGTTCAGTAAAGCGTCCTTGGCTTGAATATCTTCATCTTCATGTTTCTTGTTCTTCCTTTTTCCTTGGGCACACATGGAAGGAACAATGTTAACTGGGAATGGAGGAGGCATCGGCCCCGACAAATCAAACAAAGGAGCATTCTTTTCCCGAACTGGTCTATAAAGATTTGGATTTGTGATTAGATTCAATAGAAGAAGCTTCTGTATGCGATCTTTTTCTAACTTCTTGTGGGTGTCAACGTACTCCCTAAATTCTTCTAGTAATGACCTTTCGGAACTATCATTCTCACTTTTGGTACTAGAATATATTGACGTGCCATTGAAAAGGTGGTAAATTCTCAAAAAAGTTTGATAATCCTCAAATAGCTCACCATCATTTTCTTCAGAGCTCCAGTTATTCCTATCTAGGTTTCCAGGGATTAAATAAAGTTCACCAGTTAGTCTATTGATAGAAACAAATAATCTGAGTTTCAACTTGACTGTGCTATTGTTTTTGTATAGCTTGCGGGCTAATACATTTCCTCTTCTATGATGCTGCTGCTCTCGATTCAAGTTCCTTTCAAAAAGTAGATTCTCTATCCTTCTCGATCTTCCACTAGAGAGCTCAACATCATATAGTTCATCAATATTTGCATCATCATCATTGTCGTCATCATCATCATCTTGTGCTGCTCCATCCTCTTCATTACCGTTGCCATCAACGTTATCAATGTTCTCAAAAAAAAAGTTTCTTCGAACTTCGTTATCTGAGAAATCAGAATCAGTTGATATGTCATCATTGATTCCTTGTTGACGCGATTGTTGCAGCTGCTGGGGCAAATCAGAATCATACCTCCACTGCTGCCTAGAAACAAGGTAATCTAGCAATCTAATTCTTCGTGGCCGATCTTCGTCCCTCGGTCTGAAGTTTTCCATAAGATGCTGACCTGCTCCGAATATAAAACCTCTGGTTCTATCGCTATTATAATAGTGAGGTCTATTAGTAGATACTGGTGGTATTGCCCCAGAAGCTGATGAGGTGAAGCCGGCCATGCTACTGGAGCCAGGATCAACTAGAGAGCCACTGCGGTCAAAGGATGTTAATGGCTTCAATCTTCGGCGGCGTTTATAACTCATATCATTTCGGATTTTGAGGTCGGCTTCAGTACTGTTCGGCTCCTTTAGTAGATCTTCTAAGTCTATCTCAAGCTTCATTAACACAAAGTTTTCCAGTATCAAATCTTGACAGAGAGGACAAACTAGGAGATTTTCAGGATTGTTGATACTTTTTCTTCTTCCTCCAGGCGGTGTGGGCGGAGACGGGGTGTTAACAAATTCGTTGAACGGGGGAAGATCAAACCATTTTGCAAGACATTTGTAAGCCGATCCTTTATTTCCACACATATTGGTAACCTTATGAAACACCGAAGAATTTGGAAATTTTGTTTCTTTCGCTCTTTCTATACCACGCCCCCTTGGTCCATTGAACTTCAAATAGCCAAACTTGTCTAGGTAAAATGGCTTCCAGTTAGCATCGTTGGGATTTGCCCTCTTATGTCTTCCTATGAACTTTCTTAAATCTTTATCAAAACACAAACTGTTTCTCAAAAGGTTGCTGAAAATAGAAGCCTCGATACCAACTTTTGCTCCTTCTGAGCACCTCAAATCATTACGTGTAAAGTCTACAATCATCCCCGTAAACTCCACACCTGTACTACCGGACTCGATAAAACCCTTCACCTTCAAATTATCTTCGAACCGCTCAGTAAACTTTAGCTTAGTTGTAATCCCATCATCATTTCCAATTGTGTACGTCATACCAGGCTGAATGAAACTAGAGTCTAAAGCTTTGGCTGGAGTTTGTGCGCTCTCTCCATAAATCTTCAAAGTACTATCTTCATTTTTCATTTGAGTGAAATTTCTCTTATCTCCAGTAGAGTATTTCTTTTGATCTAATAGAGAATAGGGCACATATTCACCAACCTTTCTCTCCATAAGATTCTTATTCATGAGACCCATCAGGCCAAACCTCCTTATACACCCCGATATGTCGCTGTTCAAACAGTGCTCAGGATGATTTCTGAAAAATGATGTAGATGCAGTAATGCTATTAGAGGGGTCCGTAGACAGGACACGAGGAATGATGTTTAAGTTGTAGTCATTAGCCCATCGAATATGTTCGTGATTTGAGTGTGTCTGACGGTTACCCATGAGGGATGAGGAGCTCAATAGAGGAGGCGAAGATGTGTCAGCAAAGTTGGCGCTACTCTCCGGTAAAATTCGCCCTTCAGCACCAGTGAAGGGTTCGATACCATTGATGCTATTCTGGTTATTAAACGATATGCGGCGCGTTCTTCTGTTTACACCTAGAGGTATTCTAACACGAAAGGAGTTGAACTGTTCATTCAATCGCTCCAGGCTCTCAGCTGGTCGGTCTGTGCTCCTGCTCTCAGACGCCCCCTGGGGTCGATCACCTCTATCTACGGGCATAAGGACCGAGAGTTCGTAGTGTAATGCAAGTTAGTGTACTTAGTAACGGCAGATATGAGCGATCACTACCTCTTATCGGAGTTAGTTGCTAATCAGGTGTTATAGGAAATTAGTTGAGAAATATGATACCACGTTCTGGATATCTTCTTCCAAGGTCCTATATGACTTCGTGCTGGAAATTCCTTAATCGTCTATAATCAGTTCTATTTTCACTTGCAGCACAAAAGACCAATTTCACGCCCCCACATCCACTGATACACCTTTTTTAGATGAGTATCCCCTAACTTACCGCTTTCTTTAAATTTAATCAGCTACTTTGCTAATAAAAGTTTCTAAGATTCTTTTGGTAACACGAAAATGCTCTGGCAGGAATTTCGGTTTACGATAACAGAAAGAGTTCGATTAGGTGGTAGCAGGACAGAAAGGTTACATTTAAGGGAACAATGTGAAAGCTAAAAAACAGTGAGCAGCAAACTTTCGTTTAACATGAGTCTCGGAATCGAATGCCGCCAAATTCTTAATATTTATTAGCTTATCGATGTCTGTTTCTACTTATCAAGCTGGTCGTAGTCGTATAACTTGACATCAAACTTGTCCACTTTCATCATAATCGATTTTTCCTTCTTGTCATCCTTTGTCATTTCTGTACTAGACTTAATGGAGGAACGTGGAATCCACCCAAATGACTTTACCAGACGGTGGACCTCGAACTTGTCGTGCTTATCATCTGCTGGGAGTGAGTAGTGCTTTATAAACTCTAGATACACCTTATGAGCCTCATCATTCCATTCGTTAGAGGTCAAGTTCTTGATCAGATTCACGTAGGTTCCGTATCGAAAGGTGAAACCAGCGCTGCGCAATTTATGGAACTTAACCATAGCCAAGCCAGTTTCTGCTTCTACCATCCCTTCAACAGCCCTGTTAGAAACTGACTCGTAATCTGAGTACTCAATATTGTGTTGCTCGAGCAATTGATGGAACTCGTAGAAGAGCATATCTCGCTTATTCAAAGAGGCAAACATAACAAATTGATGAATCACAGGGTCAATTTTACTGTCTCCCATCTTCCGGAGGAGGCAAGTCAGGAGAGTAATCACTTTGTCATCACTAAGCTTTGACCCGTAATGCGTGAACAATAAACGATAAATCTCTGCTAGCCTTTGAGGGGGAGGCGACAAGGAATGTACAAGATAATCACACACAAGTGAGTTATTTTCTGATTCTGCAATACGAGTCAAGTCAAATAGTTCCAGAACTTGTAAGTGCGAAAGTATTTTTCTGAGTTCAGGATAGAACAGAAGCTTGTAATTAAGGACAAATTCAGCAGATGCACCATTTTTTTCAAGAATCGCACTGTAGAGTGAATGAATAACATTCACTGACCATGGCTTAAGGTGGGATAACTGGTATGAGCTGAGTTTCAATTGTAAGAAACTGACAGCTTCATGCAAATTTGTCGTACACTCGCTCGGCAAGTTGGGATCTTTCATGAACCTCTCGAAGTTCAAGTCACAAAACAGTTTAGTCTCCCCATATAAGGAGTGTAATTTACTTCTGGCAGAAAATGTGAGAAGAGAGTTTTGGCTCGCTAAGGAGTCTTTTAATATGCCAAGGTACTCATAAGCCTTCATTTCATTTTTCTGTGTAACCATCAAAAAGACACATTCACGAAGAAGGGTGCTAGGATACTGCTTAACTAGCATAAGTCTTTCCTCAGGGCTGAGTTTCCGATCAGAAACAAAATCTTCGAGACTTTCATTTTTCAGGCGCATTCTACCCCTTAAAAGCATATATCGTTCTTCATCATTATCCTTCCTTAGTATTTCACAAAGAGCTGCCTCCAAATATTTCGGAAGTAAAGAAAACGAAACTCCCAGAGAAACCAGCGAAATAAAAGCATAACAAAATCTGTTCCTTGGAATCATTGAAAATATCTTTGATAACTCCGTTGAATCGACAATATGTCTGCCTTGAGATTCCACCATACTTTCACTCAAAGGTGAATCATCTCCATTATTGTAGCTAGTAGAGAGTCTCTCACCAGCTCCCTCAACTTTAGTGATTTTGAATAATTGTGAAACAATGTCGGAACCTCGGCCATTAACTAGTTCATGATCCCCGTTTTTAAGCATCTGCAAATATTTTTGGTAAACGATATTCTGTGAACTACGAGTGTCAGCCTTGCACAATACCTCTATAAAGGACAACAACAGAATCTCTAAAGCAACTCGGCCATTGCTTGTATATAACGCAGGTATGGAGGTAGTGATCGATTCAAAATCGCTTTTCGTGATGCCCAGAATACTGTCAGAACCTAGTTCGGCCATAAGCGTACGAAAACCTGGATAAAAAATCATTCCGACAATAATCAAAAGATCAATGGAAGTTTCAGTATGCAACAGTTTATCCAGGCAAAGTTGCTTTAAGAGCGCGAACGAGAAAGGAGTTAGATTTGAAATGCCGATGAATCTCGAATATTCTTCCAATTCATGAATAACCTGCTGAGCACCCGTTTTAGTGAGCCGTTTATTGGCACACGGCAAAATGGTTTTATTTGTTCGCCACGTTTTGAAAGCTTTATCATAAAGAAGACACAGCTCATGGTAAGCTTTTACATCAGAAGGGAAAGGAGCGGGTTTGGAAATTCTTCTCTGAAGAGCATTCAAATAAACGTCAGCCTTCTGTTTGTCTTCAAAAGGCAAAAGACTGTAACGAAGAATTCCAATGAGCATTTTGCTAGAGTATTGCCGTGTTATCACATCTATGTCAGCTTTCGTTAAACAATTTGAGTCAGATTGCTTTGAAGTGACCAAATCATTCTCAAGTAAACCTCCTCTATTTATTATGAGTTTTTGCGAGTGGGAACCATTAGATAAGAGGGAAAAGATAATCTTATTGAAAGCTGAAGCATCATCTGGTATCCTATAACCGCATTTCAAGAGTGCCCTCATAATCTCTAAAACCTCTGAGTTAGTGCCCGCGGACATCATTTTGTTAAATAATGATGGTTCAATATTAAAAATCCTGGTATCATTAGATTGCTCTCTTAGTCTATATGCTGCCTCCAAATAATGCAGTATCTGAGAGACATTAGGCTTCATTTCCAAGAAACGAGAAAGCTGTTGTAGTTTGTATTTCGCAGTGACTCCCGCATTTTGAATCTCCTCAAGTATTTTTGGTACTTCTGATATGTTTTTCCGCTCAAGTGCTGTAATGAATGGTTGAAAATTGGAAAAAATTAAAAAATGACTTTTTGTCAATTGAGGGCTTCTTAAAATGAGCCGGATAAGCTCAGCTATTGCTTCAGAAGATTCTGTATTCAAAATTCGTTCCCATAGCAGAGCCCAGATAGATGAAATCGGCATTCCGGGCGTTGAGAGTGCCTTCATAATGGCAGGGTCATGATTCAAACTTTTTTTCTCTTTGGTTTGGATAATGGATAATTCTCCCAAAGGACAAATCACCTCGGCTGCGTTTGGAAAGACAGTGGTAATGTATTCAAACACCACTAGCGGGTTTGTGCCAACCTCCAAGTGAAGTAGTGCAGCACAATAATGGATCCTGCTCTTGATTGATGGTGAAGAGGTGCGAAGGTTGCTCCGTAGTAGGACAGATGATATTTGTTCAATCATTGAGTCGACACTGGTAGCAGGAGAGATATGAGCAAATTCAGCTTTTCGCAAAACAATATTCGAAAACAATAAGGCTTGTTCATAGCAGCTTTTTGTTAGTAGATCTTGAGATCTTCTTTGCTTATTTTTGAAGATATCTAATATACAATCAATGTATGCTATGTTCTTGTGCGGTAAATGAAAATTGACAAAGATATCCAGAAGCAGATCAGATGGGTATTGGTAAACCAGGATGTGTGTTTCATTCTCTGTTAATGGTGCCAATAGATGCCTCCTGTTTGAAGTTGTGCCCCTTAACAGCACAGTTCTTTCTTTTATAGAGCCCCGCCGCAGCACATCTCGGTATTGGTAACATTTGAGTGGTATTCCTTCCGGGATTACAGCTCCACGTTCTAGGAAGGTGGAAAAGAGCAAAAATCCTCTTCCAAACTTGTGTGCGTGCAGTATAGTGCTATGAACAGCGCTTGCAGAAATGTCTTCGCCTGGCGAAAGCCTGATATAACTGACAATCTCATCGATATTATCCTCATTCCTGGAGCATAAGGACAGCAGTTCTTGGTTGATCTTAGAGTCTGTACAGTGAGAGCGGCTGATTATTTCAGAGGGCGTTTTCAAACTGTCGCCTACCGAATCTTCAAGGGGGAAGTTGTCTGTTCTGGAGTTGAGAACTGTATGTTGCGATACAAAACCTCTTCGTATCGACCGAGGGCCCACTTGGAGCTTGATCCGCAGAAGCCTGCAGTTTCTGCCTGCGACGGTTTGCTTGACACTAGCTCTCAACCGGGCAATACGCATATTTACCTCTAGCTTGCAAAACAGAGCATTGGTACCAATGCTTTTGTCCAAGTATTTGCTTATTGAGCACTTCCCAAGTCTGATTCTTCCTGTACGAACAACCGTCTACCCTTCAACATTCTCTGAAAAGTCTAATACAGATCTAGCAACATGACATCACATCACGTCGATCGACCCCAGTCCACATCGCCTCAAATCGACTCGGACGACTCTTTTATCGTTTGTCTTTTTTCCGTATCGGCCGGGTAACATAAAACTGTTGATTGTGCTGTTTGGGCTTCTTTTCCCAGAATATAAATAGGAGGGAAATTCCTCAGAGGAAGCTTTTTTTTGAAATCACTCTTTGTTTATTAGTTTGATATACCTTTCGATAGTGAAGATCTGAATCTGCCACCGAAAGCGATGGAAACAAAGCGAATGAGATCATAGTTTGAGGGGAATCTTTTGTATGACCTGGCCAAAAGCGTAAATGCGTGATATTTTGCATTGACGAGGGAGAATGCAGTGACGGCAAGTGCCGACCGTTACTCCATCTAGTCTACCGCTTATCAGGCCTGTGGTGAGCCGCTTGGGGAAGGAGGTATGCCACTTCTTGATGGTGATATATTTCTGATTATCGTAGCGGTTCAGCTTCATATCGGCCTGAGACGGGACAAGTAGAACCAAGTCTTGTTGATGTTCCTGTTCGTCTGCTACCTTATCGTTGCGAAATGGGGCTTGTTGCTGTTGTTTTAGAAGCGTCTAGGTCGTTTCCCTTTACTTCTTTTGAGGGATGCCAAATGCGGATAGCTGGTATTCATTCCCAGGAATGAATGCAGTTCTGTTTTAGCTGCGACTAGTTGCAGATGAAGTTGATATACGCCGCCCTATTTTTTTCAGATCCTTGCATTCACTTGTCCGCGACAGACTTGTGGTGTCCTGTGGATAGTCATTCTCAGCGTGATGCGAGGAGTGTTACCTCATCTATCACGCTACTAGCAAACTAGGACCCTCCGCAATTGTCTTAATCTGTTCTTGTTTCTCTTCTGGAGAAGAATTTTCTAGCAGACACCCTATTTCATTCCTCTTGTACCGTGCCAGCTTGTGTTGACCTTAAAGTCTTTTCATCATGTATTGATAGTGAGGCGTCTGCTGACTCCTGGGATCCCATATCTCTTTGTAATGGTGTTTGAGATGGTGCTTGTTTCTACTCTGGTCCTGAGTGAACCAAAGATGCTCTCTAAATGTCGTAGGCCACCAAAATCACCTGACTAACCTCGTAGTATCGTCTCCTTGCTCTAGTTGAGTTATGCGGTCGTCCAATTGGTGACTTGCATTCTCTGCAGCGTGATAGTTTTACGAAAATTTTTGTGTCCACGAGAATTTCCCTTCATAATGTGTTCAGATCGGCAGGAACCCTGCGTAGTTGAGATAAACGGAGCCCAGTTGCTATTACCTCACGTTGCGGAACGTAAGAATAGCGTAACGTGGAAGAAGTTTTATACAGGCTACAACAGCATATTATCGAGGTTTCGGCAGGCGTTCACTTTCGACTGAAACTGTATAACTTTATCGCTGTTGGTTTACTTAGCTTATTCTGCGCTTAGTATATTGCAAGATACCTTGAGTTGATACCAAAGCACTACATAGACCCAATCAGATAATTGCATTGGTGATTGAAGTCATCCAATTGCTTTAAGCGAGAGCGAAAGAAAGGCTGCGTATTATCGATCAGGCTTGTGTTTATTTTCTGATCGTGATCTCACTATCATTTGACCTATCAGGCTTCATACTATACTGGCTGCTTCAATGTCAACAGATATCAAGTCAGAGTTTGAAAAGGACCCTGAGTTGTACGGTTTACGTCGCTCGGGCAGAGCCCGGTCCAGGCCAACGTTTGTCCAGGAATCCTCCGACGATGATGGCGATGAACCCAAATCTAAGCGCACAAAGATTCTGAAAAAGCGCAAACATGACGATGATGACGACAATTCCGACGCTGTGGATGATGATTATGGTCATGGAAGGCAGGATTCGGAAAATTCTGATGAAGACTTTGAAAACAGTTCACACAAGCGAAAGAATGGGATTTCCAAATCACTGAAGAGAAAAAAGCTCAAGAAGCACTCATTTGATACACCCGATGATTTATCCGCCTATCGTGAGGTGAGATTTTCCGCCAGAGCCAGTAAACCAGTAAACTATGCTGTGGACGAGGAAGACGAAGATGAGTTTCTTGCCAGTGACGACCAGGCCTTTGAAGACGAGAATGGATACTACTATGGAGATAATGAAGACGTTGAAGTCCCAGTTGTAGAGGAGCAGGGAATTGATCAAGTATTGGATCATAGGGTTATTGGTGATGAGGATTTGAGTTCTGATGAGGATGGTAAATCTGGAGAACAATTGAAGAAAAGAGCCGAGGCTCTTGCCAACGGTGACCCAAAGGTCGATTTTGAGTACATGATTAAGTGGACCGGTGTGTCACATCTGCATAATACTTGGAGAGCTTATAACAGTCTGAAGAGCCAGAACTTGCGCGGGATTAAGAAGCTTGACAACTACATTAATATGTACATAATTACAGACAGAGAGATTCGAAAAGATCCTTATGTTACCCGTGAGGACATTGAACAGATGGACTTAGAGAACGATGCTAGAAGGGAGAATCTTTTGGAATACAAAAAGGTTGAACGAATCGTGGATAGCGAGAGAGTGACACTTGACAGTGGTGAGTCTGAACTTCGATATTTTGTCAAATGGAAGCGATTAAACTATGATGAATGCACCTGGGAGTCCGCAAGTGAAATTGCGCCAATAGCCCCTCAAGAAGTAAAGAACTTCCAAAACAGACAAAACTCTAAAATATTGCCTTATCTGTCAGCATCGTATGGTACCAACAGGCCAAGATTCGAAAAGCTTGTAAGTCAACCTTTATTCATCAAAAACGGTGAGCTCAGGGATTTTCAGTTAACTGGCTTAAACTGGATGGCTTTCTTGTGGTCTCGAAATGAAAACGGTATTTTGGCTGATGAGATGGGCCTTGGGAAAACTGTTCAGACAGTGGCTTTTTTGTCATGGCTCATCTTTGCTAGAAGACAAAATGGACCACACTTAGTAGTGGTACCGTTATCTACGATGCCAGCATGGCAGGAAACGTTTGAGAAATGGGCGCCAGATGTTAATGTCATTTACTATATGGGGACAACTGTTGCTAGAAAGACTATTAGGGACTACGAATTCTTTGTTGCAGGACAAAAGAAGAAACCGAAGTTTAATGTTTTACTGACAACATACGAATATATCTTGAAAGACAGATATGAACTTGGCAGCTTCAAGTGGCAGTATCTTGCAGTTGACGAAGCCCACAGACTAAAAAATGCCGAAAGCTCGCTGTATGAAAGTCTTTGCGAATTTAAAGTGGCCAATCGGCTTCTGATTACGGGAACACCGCTTCAAAACAATCTTAAAGAACTAGCAGCGCTCTGCAACTTTCTGATGCCAGGAAAATTCCAGATTAATCAAGAAATAGATTTTGATATGCCCAACGATGAAGCTGAGGGCTATATCAAGGACCTACAAAATGATATCAAGCCTTTTATTTTGAGACGACTAAAGAAAGACGTGGAAACTTCTTTGCCTGGTAAAACAGAAAGAATCCTGAGAGTTGAGCTCTCGGAAATGCAAACGGAGTATTACAAGAACATTTTGACAAAGAACTACACCGCATTGAACCAAGGTGCTAAGGGATCACAGGTGTCGCTGCTTAATGTAATGGCGGAACTCAAGAAAGCTTCCAATCATCCATATTTGTTTGATGGCGCGGAAGACCAGGTATTGGCGAAGGTAGGATCGCATTCACGAGAGAACGTTTTGAAGGGATTGATAATGTCATCAGGAAAGATGGTCTTATTAGACCAACTACTCAACAAACTGAATAGAGACGGCCACAGAGTGCTTATTTTTTCTCAGATGGTCAGGATCTTGGATATAATCGGTGACTATTTACAGTTGAAAGGCCATGCATTTCAAAGATTGGACGGTACAATCTCTTCTCACAAAAGGCGACTTGCAATAGACCATTTCAATGCAGATGGTTCTACAGATTTTGTGTTCCTTCTTTCAACTCGTGCGGGTGGTTTAGGTATTAATCTTATGACTGCCGACACTGTCATCATATTCGATTCTGATTGGAACCCTCAAGCCGATTTGCAAGCCATGGCCCGGGCGCATAGAATTGGGCAAAAGAACCATGTTATGGTTTACCGGTTCGTCTCTAAAGACACTGTGGAGGAGCAAGTTTTGGAAAGAGCCAGAAAAAAGATGATTCTAGAATATGCTATTATATCTCTCGGAATTACTGATTCTCAAAACAAGTCTAAAACGAAGGCAGAGCCATCATCAGGAGAGCTTAGTGAAATCTTGAAATTTGGAGCCAGTAATATGTTCAAGGGTAATGATAACCAGCACAAGCTAGAGAATTTTGATTTAGAGGACGTACTGAATCATGCGGAAGATCATGTTACGACACCAGAACTTGGGGAATCCAATTTAGGTGGAGAAGAATTTTTGAGGCAGTTCGAAGTTACAGACTACAAAGCTGATGTGGACTGGGATGATATCATTCCTGAGGAGGAGTTGAAGAAAATCAAGGAAGATGAAGAAAAAAGAAAAGAAGAGGCCTTTTTGCAGGAGCAAATAGAGATGTCTTCCAGAAAGAGATTAGCAGCGATAAAGAAAACGGCAGATGAAAGCGAAGACGATGAAACGGCAACTAAGAAGCACAAAAAACTTGACATGAATCGCTTGACAGAGACTGAAGTAAGAAACATTTACAGATCTATTCTAAGATATGGTGATATCGAACCAATGCTGGAAGAACTGATAGCAGATGGTACTTTGCCAAATAAGAACGTTTCGGTACTGAAGACTTGCATTCGTGATCTGTTTCAAACAAGCAAAAAATTGGTGACCGAATATGAGTCCAAAAGAGAGAGTCAACTTAAAGATTTTGAGAAGAAGGCACTTCAAGAGAAAGAAAAATTGTCAAAGTTGGGGCCGAACGAGGATGGATCGCCTCACCCAACTCCTGCGATGCAGATGTTCAACAGCAAAAAGAGAGAACGGAAAGCCGTTTTATTTGATTACAAGGGGGTTAAAAATCTCAACGCTGAGATAATAATGAATAGACCTGAGGAACTAAAGCTACTACGTTCTGTTATTCTCCAAGATGATCCCTCTAAGTTCAAGCTATCAAAGGAGCCAAAGGCAGTTCATGGTTGGTCCTGTGAATGGACATCAACTGATGATGCCATGCTACTTGTTGGAATTTACAAGTTTGGTTACGGCTCTTGGATTCAAATCAGAGATGATCCAATTCTGAACTTACAAAATAAAATGTTT
This sequence comes from Ogataea populi-albae, assembly GCA_030579375.1. Lineage (NCBI taxonomy): Eukaryota > Fungi > Ascomycota > Pichiomycetes > Pichiales > Pichiaceae > Ogataea > Ogataea populi-albae. The sequence goes on from JAKTQY010000013.1 coordinate 141,469, forward strand.
TTGGAGGCCCCTCCAGCCGGAGCGAGCAAAGAAGAGAAGGAAAAGTTCACGAAGAAAATTCCTGGGTCAATTCACCTTGTAAGAAGGGCAGATTATTTACTTGGGTTTTTGAAGGAACTGAAGTCAAATACTGCTACTAACAATGATCATAATGGTACTCAACAGAAAGACGCAAAAAAATTGAGAGTTAAAAAGATGATCAAAAAGTCGGCTACTCCAGACTCTGAATCAAGGACCGCCACACCAAGGCCATCAGTATCATCGGGTGCCCAAAACTCATCTTCCTCTACTTCTTCACCATCGCAACCAACTCTTTATCAAGTGCTCAAAAGGCTACCGAATAAACCTTCTAGAAAGCATTCCTCTCCTCCTTCAGGAGCAGGGTCTCCTCCAGTCAATGCTTCTGGTAGATCGAATCATGCTACATCTCATCAATCGCTAGAACATCCCCTCTTAAAGCCAGTGGAAAAGGATCTGAGAGTTTGGCAAACTAAAGGAAAGGGTCTTGACAAGACTCTATGGGGCTCCAAGTTGAAAACTGCCTTGATTAACATAGGTAATCATATTGAGGATATTTCAAAGTCCGATCGCAAGTTGAATTTAGATCTTTGGACTGTTGCTCAGAGGTCATGGCCTAATCATGGTGTTAGCGCAGAGTTGATCAAAAAGATGTATAATAAAAAGGTGAACCGTCATAAGTAAATGCTATACACTGTCTTACTGGATGAAGAGAGATTTAGATGGCCACATGTTACTTTTTTTATCTAATTTATACTGTACTGTTGTATTGTTACTGCTCTCTAGATAGTTGTTTGAAATTTGGGATGTCGAATAAGTTATTTTTGGCTTCGTTAAGACTGATTTAATTAAAGATGGTAAAAGCATTGACTGATTGGTGTTAAGTAGTTGTTGTGGCTATCAAAAACTTTATACTCAGATACAAGATCTCTCAGCCTTGAAGTCCCCATCAAAAGCGCTCTTGCCTTGTCTCTCAGAACTGCGTTTTCCGAATCAGGAAGCCAGGTTCCCCTTACAACAACGTCACCTAGATTGTGAGGTAGTTCGTTTTTTCTGATATATAGTTCGCAGCCGCATTGCCCAAATCTCATCTGTTGTATTGGAACAAGAGGAACTATATCACCATGATGTACTAGTCTGACGTAGGTGTTTCGTGGAAATGAAACAATTGTCTTATGTTTCAACTGCTGGATGAGAGATGCCGTATTGAAGTTGCTGTCTATCCAGTCACAAAGCTCCGGACTTGCAAATTTTGGCGCCGCAAATGTGATCACGGTGGGATCGATTCCAGACATTTTGAGCTCGATTCCTGCAAGAGCTGCAAGGGCGCCACCCAGGGAATGCCCAGTCACTTTGATCTCATAGTCGTGATAACGGTTAGCAAGATTGAGAACATGAAATAGTCCCTTCTCCCCAAAACTTCGTATAGCTTTATAAAACCCTGAATGAATCATGCAGTCTTTACAGCTCCAATCAACCCTGTTTTTGTTGTTCTTCACGGTCCAAGGAGAATAATTGATAGGAGGAAATGCGAAATCAACAATCCACTCCTTCAGGTTAGTAGTACCCTTAAATACTATGGCTATGTGCTTCATATTGTGATTCACTACCACGGCGCCCTGCGCGAGATCGTTCCAAATGTGTACTACTTCCGAATTGGATTCATCTGAGATACACGATTCAATTGAACACGCTTGCTGCAGTTTGCCCACTTTTATTGAGCCTGATGCTATACAGTAAGAAATTTGACAATACGCGGCAGATGATAATAACTCTTGGTAGAGATCTCTGTTACCCAACGAAAACAAATATATACTGTCTGCAGTAGGAGAATAGAGATCTTCTGTCATTAATTGAAGAGCATAACTTTCGTTTAAAGTACTATTATTATCTTCTTCACCGAGCACGATAATGAAAAGGAGACATATCCTCACTAGCAAGAGCAGCATTGCTTCAATAATTTTCTGGCCCTAGATTTTCTTGCTACCAGCTCTATTAATCGTGATACTTCCGATCAGAGAGAGGCTAGCAGAATCCGGACTAGATATAATCGTAATTGGATCAATCATTGACAGTTCAGTTGTCACTCTGTCACTTTATTTAGACAAGGATTACAGCTTGTCTTGTTGATAGTTTCAAGGAAACTTTAGCTATGTTAAAGGTTAGGACGAATAACGCAGCTGGCTTAGCAGAAAAAAACAATTGGGCTTTATGCATGTGATGGGTTTGAAAAAGTTCCAAAAACGCAGAATCTCTGAAGACAAGCCAAAGAAAGAAAGCATGAATCAAACTATCTGAGATCAAGCGCGATCAAACACTGTTGCTATGTACGTCATCTTTCAAATAGTACTAGTATCAAATATCTCATATTTTACGATTTTTGATTTTTCTAAAACGGTCGTTACGGAGATATCCATTAACGAAATTTAAAGGCTGCAATGGAGTATGCAGGAACCACAAGAGTATATGACTCAAGCTAGTCCTTCTCTCCGATTGCCTTCAAGCGAACTATAGAACAAAACACTACTCTCTGGTTTCCAAAGACTATTTTCGAATCGTGTTTCGAATACAGCAGTAATTTCTATACCACACTATTAGTTAGCGTGACGCATCCATTTTTTTTGGAAGTAGTAGTCAAAAAGAATTCACAAAGTTTACGATTACGTGCATTATATGTTTACTTGCTGAGAGAACTATACTGCTGAATAAAGAGGCATGCTACCAACTCTCGTTTTTCACGTGACTGATATTCCGTTTTTTTAATAGCGTCGCATACGATCGACGCGACGATAGTAAAGAGTCTGCCATTAAAACTAATGTGTAGATACTTCCTAATTGGTTACATGGTTGATGGTTGGAAAATTTTTTTTCTAAGCAAAAAAAAAAGTTTCTGGCGACGTCCATAACAAATCGTAGTTTCTTTGTTCTTTTATTGAAGTCTTAGGTTTGTGATTTGCAAGTTCAACGTTGTTATTTACTCCAGAAAAGTTCATCTTTGAACTGGGGTTGGCCACACCTTTTTTTAATCCAAAAATTAAAAAAAAAAGATAAAAAATCTTCAAAAACCAAAAAAACATCAACCAAACCCATTTTTTAAAATAATTAAGGTACCAGCTACTCTTAATTATATAAAAAACACGTACCTAGTCTCCTTTTGGGTACCTCAATTTTGACATGTCTTCGGCTGATATTAACCAGCTTACAGAGCAGGCTGAAAAACTGTCTGTTTCTGAGCCAACTGCTGTTGAAACACCAGCTACTACTACCACTGAGGAATCCTCAACCGCTGAATCAACCCAGAACAGTGAGACACTCGCTTCGTTGTATGTTGGTGAACTAGATCCTAGCGTCACAGAATCTGACTTGTTTGAGGTATTTTCTCCTGTCGGCCAAGTCTCTACAATCCGTGTTTGCAGAGATGCTGTTTCCAAACAATCCCTAGGTTATGGTTACGTTAATTTCCAAAACCATGCTGATGGTGAGAAAGCTCTTGAAGAGTTGAATTATACTCCAATCAAGGGTAAGGCTTGCAGAATCATGTGGTCTCAGAGAGATCCTTCATTGAGAAGAAATGGTTCGGGTAACATTTTCATCAAGAACTTGCATCCTGCAATCGATAACAAAACTCTACATGATACCTTCTCTGCTTTTGGTAAGATTCTCTCCTGTAAGATTGCAACTGATGAAAATGGCAACTCTAAAGGGTTCGGTTTCGTCCATTATGAGGACTCGGACTCCGCTAAAGCAGCTATCGATAACGTCAACGGCATGTTATTGAATGATCATGAAGTCTTCGTTGGACCTCACTTGGCCAAGAAGGACAGACAATCTAAGATGCGTGAACTTGTTGCTAACTTCACCAATGTCTATGTTAAGAACCTTAGTTTGGAATGGGATGAAGACAAACTGAAGGAGGTTTTCACCGCTTACGGCCCAATAAGTTCCATTTACTTAAATAGGGACGAAAACGGCAATTCAAGAGGTTTTGGATTCATCAATTTTGAAAGACATGAGGATGCCGCTAAAGCAGTCCAAGAGCTTAATGATAAAGAAATAGACGGTACCAAGCTCTATGTTGGTAGAGCGCAGAAAAAGTCAGAGAGAATGGAGTCTCTCAAGCAGCAGTACGAGGCAGCAAGACAAGAACAGCTCAACAAATATCAGGGCTTCAATCTTTTTGTTAAGAATTTAGACGAGTCTGTTGACGATGAAAAACTAAGAGAAGAGTTCGAACCTTACGGTACGATAACATCTGCGAAAATCATGCTTGATGATGTAGGAAAATCGAAAGGTTTTGGCTTTGTCTGCTACAGCAGCCCAGAAGAAGCAACCAAGGCCATCACTGAGATGCATCAAAGAATGGTAGCAGGTAAGCCATTATACGTTGCATTAGCTCAGAGAAAAGAAGTCAGAAGATCTCAGTTATCTCAGCAGATTCAGGCTAGAAACCAAATGAGAATGCAACAGGCGGCAGCTCAAGGAGGCATGGGCCAGTTTGTTGCTCCAATGTTTTACGGTCAGAACCCAGCATTCTTGCCACCAACTGCAAGAGGAGCTCCATTTGGAGGTCCTGGTCAACAAATGATGATGCAACAGGGAATGCCAAGACCTGGACAAGGTGTTCCAGTGTCACCAGGCCAGTTCAGAGTTGGTCCGAATGGACAGCCTTTGCCGTTATACATGCAACCTGTCTTCAATGAGTATCCGCAAAATGGCAGACTTCCTCAACAAAGATATTACCAGAACAATAGACAAAACCAGCAGCTACCCCAGCAGCCACAGCAACCAAAGAGACAAGGAGAAAAACCTGATGAATCTCCAGCCACCGGCTCGCTCGCACAAATTTTACCTCAGTTCCCTCCTGAGCAACAAAAGAGAATGCTAGGAGAGGAACTATATCCTTTGATTGTTGCTACTGGAAAGGCTCAGGATCCCGAGGCTGCTGGAAAGATTACCGGAATGATGTTGGAGATGGACAACCAGCAAATTCTTGCATTGTTGGATGATAAGGACTTATTCAACACCCAATTTGAGGAGGCCCTTTCTGCTTACGACGAGTACAAAAATAAAGAGACTTCTGCATAAGCTCTTGAATTCGAATGTCGAATCATTGTCTAGCTAGGACTATCATAATCTACTTGATATTGAAGTATCCTAATCATTTTTAGGGTCAGGTCTTTACTCAGTACTTCTAATATACTAGAGACTATTGCCCTGAGTTGTGGTAAACGCACAAGATCGTCATTTGGTATATTATTTTGCGGGTACTCTTTTTATTTTGTTTTTAATTAAAAATGCTTGGCGATTTATATTTGAAGGGGATTAGAGATTAATACATAGTAGCTGTAAACTTTAAGACATCGAGTTTGAGAGTACATTTTGATATGTAACTAACTTAAGCGGTCACTTGAAGTCTAAATAAATTATTCGGGAGATGAACTACGCTTGGAAGCGGTCTCATTATTGTATCCACCAGCAGTTCCAGATTGCGTTCCAACAAAATGACCAAACTCACCAACATCTCCGGTTAACCAGACTGCCTGGTCAGTGATATCCCTCCAAAGCTCCACATCGTTAGAGGTGGCAGACGATAGCATTTCAAAGTCCGGCATCTCCTCAATTTGAAGTAAGGAGGGAAGAAGTGAAGGAGAAAATAGCTGTTGATTCGGGTGGGAAGCATTCAGCGAATGAAATGGTTGACGCAACTTTCCAGTGTCAGCATTGACAGGCAACTGGACGTCACGAGCAGCAAAACCATTTTCCGCAGGGGGAGGATATAGGGAGTGTGGAATGTTGCTATTAAGAAAATTGTTCTTCAGTGAGGAAGAGAGACCTGTTGAGGACTGGTCGTCAGATTGGTTAGGTTTGATAGATGGAGAGCCAAGTGATTGCGGCGATTGCTGAGATCTGGGAAACCTAAACCCGGAAGAATCTCTTTGATTGTTTAAGTCAGGTATTGGCACTGCTAGATTGTCCTTGTGCTTTTTTATCAAATCAGCCATTGAACCATTAAAGTCTAACAAAGTAAGCAGTTTCAGTATTTGCTCTCGCCTAAGTGTCGCAGGATGATTACCCAAGTTTCTCATTTTGGTGAAGATTGTTAAAGCTTGATCCAAATACTCTAAGGTGGCCTCATGAACCCCGAAGGTGAAATTGAAAAGTACTAATGTTGCTGTGGCGGTGTATAAATATTCTCTATCCATATAACCAAAAAAAGCAACCATATTTTCCGGTATCAAAGCCCACAAAGATCTGATAGTGTTGATAGAAGCCTGAAATGATGCATTCAACAGTGTTAAAATAATCGAAGAGTATTTTGATAGATCTAGAAAAGTTCCTTTTTGTGGATTTTTGGACTTCAAGTTGAGTAGGACAAAATGAAATAGAAGCGGTCGAACAGCTAAATTAATACCTTGGAAGTACTCTGTCATCATGTTCACCACTAGTCTGCTCACGCTGATTTCAGGTTGATGGTAATCACAATTAATGTAATCTGGAAGAGACTTTTTCCACCAAAGTAGACTTATCACTAGATCATGAACAATTGGTAAGATGTTTGAGGAGGGTTGCCTCGTATAAAGTCTTCGTAAAATGTTAGCATTGATCTGTGTTATTTTAACACAGTTACGAATAAACTCTGCCTCAGGAAAAATATAATTCTCACAGCTAGGTGGTGGATCAGACATGTCAAAATCGTCCGGCAACTCAGTCGAAATGTCATCATCATTAACTGACAGCGGCATACCAGCCTTTGACGCAAGCATTCTCTCATACATGTATACCGTCCACCATATTCTTCTTCTGTGCTCTAGCTCATAGCGATTTAAAGTGTCCTTACCGACATCAACATGAAAACCAAGGGCAAGCGATGCTCTCAAGGCTATTCCAAAATAAAAGTAAGAAGCAACCGTACAATCTGCTACCTGCAGATAAAATGCATAGAGTAGCAGCACTTCGATACCGCCTTCTCTGGTACAATTATCAATTGCCCCACTAGCAAACAGCCCGGTAAAGAGATCACTGGCTTGCTTAAAGAATCCAGAGCCAGGTAGCTTGTTGGTTAAAGTGCGACTCGATCCGCTCATCTTTTGCTTCTTCTTCTTACCTTTGTCGGTGATTTTATAGCCGTTCAAGTTGTTCGCAGTCCCTAAATACATCTCCCCGACGGCAAATATCAAAAGTAATTTACAGAACCAAATAGTTTCCAAGATGGACTCGTTCTCAGCTGAAGAGTTCAGTGACTCATTTCCATAATCAGGTTTGAATCCAACGTTATTCTCATCATTATAAATTCTGCGCAAGTTTTCCTTTACCAGACCTTCATTGAAAAAATAGAAACAACCATCATTGTACGATATGAAACAATCAACAAGTAACATTGCATAGCTGTAACTGGGTAAGGTAAAATTGACATCAATACCTGGACGGGATTGGGTCTTTCCTAACATGATTCTGTAAGCATTTCCTTCTCGTTCAAGTACGGTTTCAGATTCTTCCGTACCAGACGGCCCCTCTCTAAATGATGAAGCAGGACTACCAGAGTAATCAGATTTACTGTCCTGCAATAAAGGAGCAACTAGTCTATTGATTTCAAGTCCAAACAAAGTCATCGAAGAAGATCCAATATAAATTCGTTCCCCTGTTCTGGAATGGATAATGCGGCCATATTTGTCAAGAAATGGAGGAATAATCTCGCCTGCTGACTTTTGTTGCCCTGCGGTCTCAACTTCATATAGTTCAGCATCATCTTCTTGGTTTAATAGATGGGACAAAGACTTGACTGGCGATAGTGATGGTGCATGGGAAGTAGTGCTACTAGTCCCCTTATCAATGGTAGACTCATCAAGCGACTTTTCTGCCTCGAGTGTGGCAGAGGCCTGCTCACCTTTTTTGGCTGTTCGCAAGCTAGCATTCTCAATCTTGAGTCTGGAAATCTCATCGTGCAGCTTACCTAGATACTTCATCGAAATAACAATTTTCTTTTCGCCTTCAACATACTCACAAATAGCATTGGACTGACTGCATTTCGTACATGGGGGACCAGTACCATCGCACTTCGTATGTCTTTTACGACATCTAATGCAGGCAACATTTGATCTTCTCTTTCCACCTTCCGGCTCAAAATTCGGACTACCTTCTTGCTCCGCAAGTGGCAACGGTTCCTCGCTCATACCGCAGGTGTCCGACTCTCTCAATTGAAAGTAAACGTCTCACTACACAGGCAGTGTGACTTGATCTAAAAACACCTTTTAGTTCCTGCAAGCAAAAAACAGCACTTTTTGCCTTCTAGTCCATTTAACTAACATACACTCTCATATAGAGTTCACAAAGTAGCAGGATTCTTGACCGTAACATGGCTGATACGTAATTTCGGTTACTTTATTTTGATTTTTTTCACCACAGTAACGATTAGATCTACAAGAAAATTTATTAGTAGAGAAGCTATAATAACGGTTATTTACGAACTAGTCGGCTAGTTTTGTGTCATGGAGCTGGGCAGAAAGATCTGATTCCCCCTTGGAAGCCGTTTGGCTGGAGGCTGACTGCTCCTCTTGCGCTCCAGGGTACCGAGTGCCTCTGTTTTTCACCTTCTTGACCTTCTTCTTCTCTTCTGCAGCAACAGGATAACCTTTGGCCTGTGCCTCCTGAAACTCTGGCGACCGATTGTATTCTTTTATAATAGGTGTAAGCAGTTCATTGATGACATCTGACAGGCCGCTCTTCAAATCCACAGGAGAAAGCTCTTCATTCTTATACGCCTTTTTCAGATCTTCAAATGAATTATAGGTTACAGGACCGCCATACTTTTCTGGTCTATCGACATGAAATTTGAATAACCCATTGCCATGCTTGAGTTCGTATATTGGAGCAAAGATGTACTCAATGAATGACAAAAGCCCGTTTTCCTCGACGTTACCAGGGGCACAAAAAGCACTGCTAATCTTCTTCTTCACCGTCTTCGGATCTTCCAAAATATCAATCTTAGAGTTTGGGTCCGACGCAGACATCTTGCCGCCCTGCGTCAAGCCTGGGACCATTGGATTCATCAAATGTGCTCTCTTTTTGTAGCCAAGAGTACCTAGATTCTCTTCAGCCAATACAAAAATCTTTCTCTGGTCAACTCCTCCAAATTGAACGTCGCAACCCAAATGCTCTTCATCCAATGCTTGCATTAGTGGGTAGATCAAACCAGACAAGAGAGGATTAGAGACCTGTTTGACCACATCTGCTCCAGCTCTTTTTGCGTCGTTCTGAGAGACAATATTTGAGAGTCTGAAGAGATCTAGAACGTAGTTAGGCGATAACTGGTAGTCCGAGCCGACAACAAACTTTAGTTTCTCGATGGGAACGTTGATTGATCGTAAAATGGACTTCACTACGAGTTCATAGTACTTTGCTCTGTATTTGACAACCTCCAATGGGGCCTTCATATTGTCCAAAAAAGCGTGCAAATCAGCCAGTAGGACCGTCACTTCACACCCAGCCTTCAAGAAATGCGCAAGTTTTGTCATGGGAACAAAATAACCGCAATGTGGTCTACCTGTAGGCGCAGTACCCCAGTAGATCTTGAGCGGTCTCTTCTCTACTTCCAGCACATTTTTAATGATTTGTGGATTAAGCACCTCCTGCAAGTTCTTGGTGATCAAAGCGAACTGTTCTTCGGGATTTTCTAATACCTGTGCCATTTTATTCCTTCAACAATTGTTCAAACTGCTTTTCCATATACCAACGGCACAAGTCACAACCTCAAAGAAGCTCTTGCACCCTTAATGCGTTGACTCATTGAAAAAAAAACGGAAATTCTCGTATCCAAAAATTGACATTACAACATTGAAAATTCCATTTAATGAAAGAAGCACAGCCTCTGGAGTTTTGCATTGATTGGATTGAGCTATTGGTTGATTATAGAATTTATAGCAGTCTAGACTGATAAAAGCTTCAAGCTTGCGAAACGAGATAGTTTTTAATAACAAATTGGTCCAGAAACCACTTGTGGAACCTGTAATCATCCACAAGCTCGGGATGGAAAGAGGTACCTAAGATCTTACCCTGTCTCACAGCTACAATCAGGTCCTTGCCACTACGCTTTATGGAGGACAGGATTTCCACGTCACTGAGGTTCTCAGTAAAGACAGGAGCAGTGACAGTGTCTACAGGACTAAGTTCAGCTGATATTGGGCTGTCCAACACCTTTGTAATCACAGGAGCTCTAATGAAGACGCAGGAAAAACGCTCGACTGCGCCGTCAGTGAACGAGCCAAAATTCAGCTCCTCTGTAAACGAGTCCAATTGACGTCCAAACGAATTTCTTTCAATGACCACATCAAGTCCACCAAGCAGCTGGTACTTGAGATCTCCAAGACACACTTTGGTATTGGTCACTAGACGGGAGATAAGAATCAGGCCAGCACAAGTTCCCCACACTGCAATTTTTCCCGATTGAATCAGTCTAGAAAGTGGATTAATGAGTCCTGTGCGTTGCAACAGGATAGATATTGTGGTGGACTCTCCACCAACAAGAACAATCCCGTGTATTCCTTCTAGATCATCTGGGGTTCTGACGCTCCGCGTTACCAGACAAAACTCTCCATAATCCGGGTCCGTTGCAAGCGATGCGAATAACTTCTCAAAATGAGAAAGATGCTCCCGAAATGAGCCTTGTAGTGATACAACTCCTACCACTATCTTTTTCTGAGTCATCATTTTACTCTCTGCTAACACCGTTTCATGCCGGCTCATTACTATAGCGGCAGTAGATCCAATAAATATATATACAGGTGAGTTTTGTCACTTGAGCCTCTTATACTAGATATTAGCGAATCCAGTCTAGATCTGCTGGGACTGCGCGGATTTAGACCATATTCTGACTTCAAACGGGTTTGAAATGGGAACTCACCTCTCTTAATTGGACTCTATAGACTCTTCTTCTACTAAAACAACTCCAAACCAGCAAGCTGTGGGGAGAAAACGCTGTGTAATCCGATATAAAACTGTATTATATGATCATCCGATTTGGAGAGCCTGAGCTTGCCAAATCCGTTATGATTTGGTAGCAACATCTCATCAACATAGGTAATTAACGATTTCTACACGCTATTACAATGAAACCATACAGTGTGACCTTTCTTATTCAATACAGACAAAGCCTGAAATTTCGGTAGTCCAGCTAAATGCATTTGAGAAAGAACTGGAAATATAAAAGGGACAGTTTCCTGCAGTGAATATGGTTGATTAACATCTTAAGTTGATCGATTTGTACAATCGAGAGAGGACATAATATGACGCAGACATCGACCTTCCAGCATAAAGCTGGGCTTGCACAAATGCTCAAAAATGGAGTCATAATGGATGTTACTAACGTCGAGGAGGCGCAAATTGCCGAAAGAGCAGGAGCTGTTGCCGTAATGGCTTTGGAAAGAGTACCTTCAGACATTAGAAGAGAAGGCGGTGTTGCAAGAATGTCAGATCCACATATGATAAAGTCAATCATGGAGGCTGTATCAATACCTGTAATGGCTAAAATTAGAATTGGCCATATTGTGGAGGCGGAAGTACTTCAGGCATTGGGAGTAGATTATATTGATGAGTCTGAGGTGCTCACTGTTGCTGACAGACAACATCATGTTAACAAACACGAATTCGAAATCCCATTCGTATGCGGAGCTAAAGATCTTGGTGAAGCTTTTCGGAGAATTGAAGAAGGAGCCGCTATGGTGAGAACCAAAGGTGAAGCAGGTACTGGTGACGTCAGCGAAGCCGTATATCATATGAGAAAGATTAGTGAGCAGATAGACACGTTGGTCAAAGAGCTAGGGTCTGTTTCTTCCAAGGGAGAATCAAATGAGCTTGTAGCTAGATATGCTAAAGAGATGAGAGTAAAGCCAGAGACAATTTTGAGTCTTGTGCAGAATGGTGGTAAGCTTCCTGTCGTTAACTTTGCTGCTGGTGGGGTGGCTACTCCTTCAGATGCGGCTCTCTGCATGAAGTTAGGCTGCGACGGGGTTTTTGTAGGATCTGGAATTTTTAAAAGCTCGAACCCAGAGAGACTGGCCAAAGCAATCGTTAACGCGGTCAACTCTTATGACAATCCAAAATCGATTCTAGAAAACAGTTTCGACCTTGGAAAGCTGATGTTTGGTATTCAAGTCTCTGACCTCAAGCAGGAACAAAAATTGTCAACCAGAGGCTGGTGACTCTTTTACTTTGGTGTTCAGAATAACAAATCTTATGCAAACAATATATCGTAGATATTGAGTTCTAGTCAATTACGAGAGTAAGCGTATTTTTGATCCTGAAACGGATCATCTATGTTTTTAAATGGCAGTATCTGATTTCTACCGAGAACTGCAGAGCGACCTTCGCGCGAAAAAGACTCAGCAGGTCTTAGAACAGGCAAAACAAATTCTGGTTCCTGGTCTCCATTGAACTCATCAAAAGGATTCGTCAGCACAGTCCCCTTGTCGTGCCAACTTTGAGTCTCAGGTTCAAAAGGATTTCTACTATGTGTTGATACGTGGACAGACTCAGATTTGACATCGCCAAAAACGTAGGGATTTGACCCGAATATCTTTGTCTCACGTAGTGATGGGATCTTGCGTTTTAGACTTCTTTCTTCTCGATACTTCTTTTCTTGAATTTCGTACGTATCCAACACGCTATCGGCGACCAACTTATGGCAAAATGCTCTGAATGACATGTTAGACCTAGAGCGTACTGAGCTAACCAAGCACATCGAGGAAAAGATAATAGCAAGGTACTTTGCGGTAAAAATTAGCCACACTATGAAAGAAAAAGTCATGAATGATAAAAGAATTGCTTCATCTCTACGAGTCTCCGCAATTTCTTTCACTATACTGAAAATGTCACTAGTTGTGAACGAATTTGAGATAGTAAATGCAATTGTTGCACCATTGAGAAGCTGTCTGGGAGTGTCTGCGAAAAGCCAAGCGTATATGGCAAAGTGAAACGCTTTGTAGGTAGCTAAAGCCATCCAATCTGTATAAGAGTTTGTACTCGTTCTCTCGAATATGCAAAACCTGTCGTACGATTTCAATGAGTGAAGTCGTCCAGCCACATCATTCAAGTGCGCGCTAGCTACCCGGTCTGTTCTGAAAACATGTATACCATATGAATAGTTGACGATCAAATAAGCCATTGATATACCAATGCAGGTTGTGAATACAATTTTATATGCTAACATAGGAACATAGCCGATAGCACGGAATTCGTCCCAGTTGTGTAAGGCGTAAATCTGTATCAGGGTGTAAATATCTGATCCTAGAAAACAAAACTCAAGCACAGCATTCACCAGCATCGTAAGATAGCAACCCAGGGTCCAGGGATCATACCGCTTGTAATTGTGCTCTCCCGTAATGTCAGCGAAAGTGATCTTCTCTGGATCTATGTGACCCAATTGGTCTTGTGAAATACTCATTAGGAGCACATGTGGAAGTGAACTTCCCAGAAATCACGATCAAGTCTTCAACCGACTTCCCAAAGGCACAAGAGATAGTGTTCACACACAGATCTTGGACAGATAAATCAACAATTTTCAGATAGACTCCCCAGATTTTAACAAACTAAGAATAGAACACTGCCCAAAATACGCACTGCCCAAATTCTTTTTTAACGCGTAGCGCGTCTGCAATACCAAAAAAATAGGGTCGCCTCTCCGAACTAAGTAAACAAAGTAGGAGGTCTCAAAGGGACGGGTTCCATCTTACATTTCAGAACCTGTGAAAGTCGCGTATTTATACCGATTTTTCACTCTGTATCAAGGGGTTTCACAAATGTTTGAAAATCAAACATCACAATTGCACAGCCTCAAAAGTACAAATAACACTAGTTCCTAAGATTTGAAACGGCAGAAGGCTTCACATGAGTATCAAAAGGATATGTGATGATATCGTCCAATGACCGGACGAGCCTTGTATCTTCATATTCAACACACCTTAAAAGAGAATCCTTCATTTTGGAATCATTCCCTATGTGTTCGTAGATTTGTGAAAGATTGTAATATACCTCGCTAGTCTGAAAGAACTTATACTTAGACTCCAGCGCTTCCAGATAATTCTTACATCGCGCAATTGCAGAATCCTTATCCCTGTTACTCACAAATATGGATGAAGGAGACGAGGATATAGGTTCTGGCAGTTTTTTTAAAACAAGTGTAGACAGGGCAAGAACGGCCTCCAGATTAGACTCTTCCTGTTGATTCAACGACACTTCCAGCTCATGCAAAGCTAGTTTATTGTTGCGACCGACAAGCAACTGCCCCAATCGAGCATGTGTCTCAGCTGTTGGGTGAAGAACTGCCTCTGCTTCCTTGACACAGCCTTCCGCATCATCAATTAGCCCACATCTCTCAAAAAGTTTTGAGGTCCATAGCCAAACGGCTTGCATTACTTGACTTTCTTGCGGCGATAAAATGGCTGGAGAGGGTTTCGATGACTCTTTATGCGACTTTCTGGTTTTAATTTTTTTCAAAATGTTACTATGCTTGCCTTGACTATCCACAGAATGGGAGTCAGACGCTATGTGTCGCGCTTGCTCAGAATCCCCTATTGAGGAACGTTTAGACCATCTGTTTTCCGTAAAACCGGAATTTGACAATGACTCAGACGCATGGTGAGACGCCAAGCTATCTGATGAGATTCCAAATAAAAGGTGCAATATTTCGAAGAGAACTGGTAAAGCTTCAAGTGCTTCAAATGAATCCTTATCCTTTTCAGTCACTGCGATAAACGTCATAAACATCTGAACAATATCACATTTCTCGGACAAAGAAAACTTATTCAACGGGCTGATTGAATCAAAATACGATCTCAAGCTAGAGACCACTTCTGTTGCGATTCCAAGAGCTCTTGTTGGGTTTTCATCGACTGCTGTGTACACCAAAACAATAACGTTGAGATACCTGACATCATCTGGATCAGCCTTCAGTGCCAACTTCAATTGCTTCAGTGCTTCTTTCACTGATCCAAGCTTCAATAATGAAATAGCGTATTTGAAGTAGTAATATCCAAAAGTTTTCGTGAAACGAATTGATTTAGGAAGGCGCTGAATGAGCTCAACGCTCTTTTTAAACTCTGTGCTCGTTCTTATTAGTCTCTCATGTAACATCTCAGGTGACTCATTGAAAATTATGCAAAGACTCTCAGAGATCAAGCCCATACTATGACGGATTGATGACAGCTTCAGTCTTAATGGTGTACTATAATCAGTCGAGAGTAAAATTGAAGGAAGGTCAGTATCAACCAGACGTCTCAGTGAGCTGAAAGATTCCACAATTTTACCAAAAAGGATCTTTGAGACTTCTTTCCTAACCAAAAATGATAGCACTTCGATATGGACATCGATCTCTTGAATAATATCGGTATTGCGACCACCGTTTTGCAAGTTCTCCTCGTGGACGTAATCTAAAAAAACTTTAAAGGCTGAAATAGCAGTCTGGGAGTCTCCGCTATTAACCGCACTCAAACACCAAAGTTTGATAATGGGAACGCTCTGATAGGATTTTAGCAGTGCGTTGTCAATAAATTTATTAACAGCGATAGATAGATGAAACCTTTGCAGTAAAAATAGCACGGTATTAGCAAGGAAGTCAACTTGGATGTTAGATTCGGTAGCTCGTGGAAATTTTTCTGCAGCGAGAAGCTTTGAAACTTGTTCGTCAAATGAGGCAGTCAACTCCTTCAACTGTGCTGGATCATTATGAAACCTTTCGAAAGCCAATATATACTTTAATGCAAGTACTGAACTGCTATTCTTGGTCAGAAGCTTCGTAAAAAATGCTTCAAATTCCTTCACTGTAGAGCATGAGCTAAAGTGCTTGGAAGATGCTAGACTAACAAAACTTTCGAATGCTGTCCAACCTATTAAATTGGTGAAGATAGGGAACTTCTTCAGAGAATCCGCAAAAAATTGCACAAACGAGGAGAAGTGTTCAGTCCCCACAGAGAGCTCAGCTGATTTCAAAAATATAGCAAGATCGAATTCATCTTTTATCTCACAATTGACCAGCGCTTTAGGTAACCAGCTCTGATCACAAAGGGCTTTTAGATATATGACATAATTGGAATATGTGCGACTGGATATGTCCAATTTCTGAAGCTCAGTCTCGAGATCTTGTAATTTTGTGAGATGACGTTGTTCCAGAGTGCTCAATTCCTCTAGAATGTACTTCTTTGAGCCAAGTTTGAATCCATTGCTGGTAGCACTAGGACTTGTTCCAAGTTGCACACCGCAGATGAATTGGTATTTTATCGTACTTTCTTCGTCCTCAGCAGACATTATATACCAATTAGTTATCAGTCCCTAATAATGGAGTGGACAAAAAGTAATTACCATTAAAGGGACCACCACTCGTGCTTCGTCGGTTCTCAAACTCCATCATTTATATGATTGCGAAAATTCCAAAAAACAAAAAAAGTTGGAAAAGAAAACATTTTCCATCGAAGAATTGAGACGAACATGGCAATTTATACGACAGGTCATAACAGATTGGTAACATATATTCAAGGTAAACAATCCATCAACAGGTATTGGAGAGCTTGCACTTAATGATAAAGAGGAATATAAAAGGGCCGTTGTGATTGACTGCTTCCTTTGGAGTTTTGTTTTCTTACAGCTTGAGCTGAAAGAGCAACACTACTAAGTGACTAGAAATACTGATGTCAACATACAGCCAGTTTTTATATTCGAATCAGAAAGAAACTGGATTGGGGTCTCTCGATTTTGGAAGAGCTACCTCCAGCTCGAGTAGTAAAACAAGGTTTTCTGATAGAGACTCTTTAGAGTGGAGAATGTCTTCAAACTCTCGCTTTCCTTCTATGAACTCCGTTCCCTCTGCAACAACATATCCAAGTTTCACTTATAATAATTTACCTTCCTTTAAGCGAACATCTAGTATCAACAGGGAAGGTGAATTTACTGTCCGCCAACCTTCAGTTTCTTCGAGTGTGGACTCTTTACCGTTTGTACCAAGAGAAAAAGTCTTGGGACGAACTTACTTTAATGGAAGTACACTAGGAAAATCTTGTTTGACCTCTCCTTCAGTGCCGACCCAAAATGGTCTAAATCCTCGAGATGCTAATCTGATGAAGCAGTTTGGGTCCGTTCGAAGCTTGTCGTCAGTACCAGGCCCAAACCACAATGACACTACGGTACTTAGAAAATCATCTGGCTCAACAGCTACATTTGATTCTTCTGGTCCGGGTTCACAAACTGTTGGTGATCACTGGCTTGACCCCGAATCTGTGTTTCTTAATTTTGTCAAATGCTTCTTTGTCTTTGCAGTACAGTTAGGAAAAAAGTGTTTTTTGTGGTCACTCTATGTCTTAAGCGTTTTTGGTTCTTATTTGTTAAGTGTTGCTGAGAGAATTCCAAATCCCAAGAAATTTGAAGCAAAAGAGATTTTTGAGGATGATCCGACGAGCCAAAATATTGACATGCAGGTACCTCCGATTCAAAGTACACCTTTAGCGAAAGAGAGGAAACAGCAAGAAGGAATTGTATCTCTTTTCAATAAACTTGTTCCAGCAAGCATCTCCACTCCACTAAGTGCTGGGACTGGTGAAAATTATCGCGATGATAATACTCCTCTTATGTCAAAGACCAAAGAAGAGCTTGTTCAGAAAAGCAAAATTACCCAGCTGGCTCGTAAGTTAAGGGAATCAGAATCTCGCAATGATGATATCAATAGTCTTTCTAAGTCTTTGGACAGAAAAAACAACAAATCCTCGGCTGGGAATTTCTTCTCAAACCGCACTACACGGGGAGATTATGGAACTCATTTTTTTGAATCGTCGGATAGAAGAAAGTCATACGGTCCGGACATCGAAGCTATGTTTTTGAAGTCTAACCTGCGCATGGAAGCAAAGGGAGGAGTAGTTTCTAATAGGGACGATATCCTATTAGGAGAATCATCGCCGATTCCGAAAGAAAACAACTCTGGCGATAAGGTTACTGAGATAACGAACACCATTCGCAAGATGTTCCCAACAACTTCCACAGATACATCTAAAAGGCCAACTGAGAATAGGCTGAGGAGCACATTTAGGTTCAAAGATCTTGAGTGGCTTAAAAATGATGAGGATGACTATGTTGAAAATCTAGAATCGACCAACTTATTCAAGGAGTATCAAAAGATAATGAACGAGCGGTCCAAAATGCAGGAGCTTATAAAGCTGACAAAAGCAAGAGATCAAATGAAGATTAAGCCTTTGAAAAAGGATCAACTGGCTTTGGTCGAAAAATATTGGCATTCTTCGAATCCGAAGCAACTGGTGCGCTCAAAATTCAATATCGATATATACACTAGAGATTTGAAAACACTAATGGATAGAAAGTGGCTAAATGATAATATTATAGACTTCTACCTTAGTTTGATTTGTGAGAGAGCAAAATCCTCACCAAGTTTGCCTAAAATTCATGCATTTTCTACTCATTTCTTCTCAAACTTATCTACAAGGGGCTACAATAGCGTCAAAAGGTGGACTAAAAGAGAGAAAGTCGATGTAACGAAACTTGATTATGTGTTTGTGCCAATCAACTTGAACCAATCGCACTGGGCATTGGGCGTGGTGAATAATAAAGAAAAGTCATTTCAGTACTATGACTCTCTATATGGATCGGGTGACGACATATTGGATATTCTTGAAGACTATATGGTGAGCGAAACTAGAAAACTTTACGGAGACGATCTCAACGGTATTGACTATTCACAGTATGACCATCTAGACTCAATGAGGACTCCAAAACAAGAAAATAGTTTCGATTGTGGAGTATTTGTTTGTACAGCGGTGGATTATATTTCTAGAAATAGACCATTGTTATATTCCCAGGCTGATATGTCAATGCTGCGTCGACGTATGGCCTTCGAAATCTGCAATGCGAAACTTTTAGAGCGATAAATGAGGAATGAAGCTTCATGTACACAATAGTCTTGTACCCATGTATATGTACAATATGTTGAATACTGATTGATTATTTAACGCACTTAATATTTGTAGGATGAAAAATAATGCTTCTGATAAAGCAGGGTTCTAGAAACATATCGATTATTTAATCTACTTTTAAATCTCTCAATTCAGTCACTAGACTGTCAAGCTCTTCCACCTTCTTCTTAAGGTTAACATTAGCGGATTCAGCTTCCAGAACATCGTTCTTTGTCGAAATCTCATCTTTCTTCTTTTCAGTGTTCGATTCTTTTTCATCTTCCGATGAGGAATCCTGTATTTCAAGTGACGTGAGGGACACTACAAGCTCTTCAGCTTTCTTTTCAGTGGATTCAGGTTCGGAAATGCCCTTGAATATCTCAAGCTTATTCTCCTTCATGTCAGACTTTCCTTTTTCAACTAAGGCTTGGAGCTCTTTCTCCCAGCCTAAAAGAACAGCCAGCTTCTCTGCGATGGCGTCGCAGTCATGAAGCAGTACTATGTCAGATTTTCTAGGATTCACCTCAAAATCGCCACACTTCTCTTTATTAATCAATACCCGGGTGCATTTAGAATCTACTTCCGCGGGAAGTGAAGCAAAGGGATACACTGAAAGAGACGTTCCGGCAACAACAGCAAGATGACTAGATGTTGAGGAGTCATCTTCCCAGCAATCGAAAAACTTTGTAGGCAAGGCCTCACCAAAAAAGACAATGTCGGGCTTCACATAGCCTTTGCATTTAAGGCAAGTGGGAATTTTGGTTTTCATTTGCTCTCTTAGAACGACTGTCTCCATCTCTGTCTCACATTCTACACAGTGATTTCCTGCAAATGACCCATGAGCCTCAACAATGAACTGATCTTCAACACCGGCTATTCGCTCCAACGTATCAATGTTCTGAGTGTAGCACCTTTTAAGCTTCTGTTTGTCTTGGCAAAGCTTTATAAAGTAATGGAATTTGCTAGGGAGAAACTTACCAGGATATAGTTCATCCGCTAACGTATAGAAGGCTTCAGGACTTTTCTTGAAGTAGTCTATATCAAAGACGGCCTCGGGATAAGGTAAATTTAGCCGCTTAAGATTTGAGTACAAACCTGTTTTTGGTGATCTGAAATCAGGGATTCCACAGTTGGTCGATAATCCAGCTCCAACAAAAAAAGTGACCGTGGATGATTCTCTCTTTAACAGATCTGCAATGATCTGCAGTTGTTTATCCATCTTCATGCGCTTTCAAAATTATTGAGAATCATATCTTTCTGTTATGATGGTAACACCTCTCTTGCAGAAAGGGGACAAGACAAAGAAGTAAACTGTTATCTGGATTTTTTTGATTCTCGATTCTTACTCTCACTCACAACAAGTACTTGTCACTAAATTTCGCAGAAAAACTTCAGGTCACTTTTCTGAGAAATTTTACTATCGTTTGTTCGAGAGCAATGGAGCGATTGCATATTCTTCTGAACTAAGACTTGTAACTGATTAATGAGGTTTAACCTATAATGAAGCAGCGTATCACTTCTCTGGATTTAAAGCTTCTTTTGCGGGAGATAAATGAGCAAATTGTTGGATACAGGCTTCAAAATATCTATAATCTTGTGACAAACAGTAGGTCGTTCTTGTTAAAGTTCAGTGTTCCTGATTCCAAAGTTAATCTTGTTGTGGAGTCAGGCTTTAAGCTTTATGTAACAGAGTTTCAAAAGCCTACAGAGCCACAACCTTCAAATTTTGCTACCAAACTTCGAAAACATCTTAAGGGCAAAAGACTTTCGAACATTAGGCAAGTGGGCAATGACAGAATTGCAGTTCTGGAATTCAGTGATGGGATGTATTATCTAGTATTGGAGTTCTTTAGTGCAGGCAACATTATTCTTTTGGATTCAGAGCGAAAGATTTTGTCAGTTTTCAGACTTGTCGAGGAGCATGAGAACAATGAAAGATACGCTGTTGGTGCATCGTACAACATGTTTGACGCTTCTTTGTTTGAAGATGAAGTTGATGATGCTATGCCCACTATTTTTACGGAAGAAATGGTTTCTCAGTGGGTCCAGAAATCGAAGGAGGGTAAGCAATCAAACAAAGCGCTTTCAATCTCGAAATTATGCTTTTTGAATGCCTCTTACTTGTCATCAGATCTGATTCAAATAGCATTGCTGAACAATACCGTTCAGCCTTCATCTAACTGTTTGGATTTGCTGAGTGATGAGCAGATTTTGAAAAAAGTTGTCAAATCACTTAATGATAGTCAGGATGAATTCACACGAATAACAACTTCGCCGTTGGGTTCCACTTTGGGTTACATAGTGAGCAAAAGAAACATACTGGCCAAAAAAGATCTTCAAGATACAGAGGATATGTTTCATTATTTGTATGACGAATTCCATCCAATTGATCCGCTTAATAAAAAGAAGGGTGATATCAAGATTGATGTGGTTACTGGGTATAACAAAACATTAGACAAATTTTTCACAACCATAGAGTCTTCAAAAAATGTGTTGAAGCGCCAACAGCAAGAATCAAATGCTTCAAAAAGACTACAATATGTAAGAGAAGAACACAGTAAGAAGATAGATCAATTATCTCAGCTACAGACTCTGAATTATCACAAAGGAGAGCTTATAATTATTCAGAGCGACAAAGTAGAACAGTGCATTAATAGTGTTCGCACTCTGCTAAATCAGCAAATGGACTGGCAAAACATTGAGAAGCTAATCAAGGTAGAACAGTCTCGAGGAAACGATGTTGCAAAAACAATTAAGCTACCATTGAATCTGGCGAAGAATGAAATTACACTGTTGCTACCAGACTCAAATGGCACGGAAAGTGAAACCTTTACTTATGAAAATGAGTCTTCTGCAAGTGATAGCTCAGATTCAGATGTTGATACTTCTTCAAATAGAGAGCGAAATCAATCGAAAGTTGAAGTTGCTATTGACCTAACACTATCAGCATATGCAAATTCGACTCGTTATTTTGATGCGATGAAAGTTGCTCAAGACAAGCAACAGAAGACAGAAAAAAATGCATCGAAGGCCATAAAAAACACTGAGCTGAAAATTTCGCAAAGTTTGAAGAAGGCGGAGAAGGAGTCTTCTCAATTGAATGAACTAAAACATATGCGTAAAAAATACTGGTTCGAGAAATATTGGTGGTTTATTTCAAGTGACGGCTATCTTTGTATCGCAGGAAGAGACAATTTGCAAATTGATTTGGCATACTATCGCCATTTTGACAATTACAGTGATATCCTAGTATCCAATGACTTGGAAGCTGCTTTAAAGGTTTTCGTTAAAAATCCATATAAAAACCAAACAATTCCTCCTACTACTTTACTTCAAGCTGGTATTTTTTCTCTAAGTACTACAAAAGCGTGGGAAAATAAAATGGTCACTAGCCCGTGGTTTGCTAAAGGTTCTTCCGTCTCTAAGAGAGATTTTGATGGCAGCCTTTTACCATCTGGGATGCTCAATTTAACGGGAGAAAAAACATTTTTACCTCCATGCCAACTTGTCATGGGATTTGGATTAGCATGGACTGGGGATGAGGAGACGATAAATAAATATAAAGAAAATATCAAGCGAAGAGATGAGGAAGCCCAATTTGATTTTTCAAATAATGACAATTTGAAGGCAAAAATCGAGGAAGTTACATCGATGCTTACCAAGCTGGGAGACTCTGATACAGATAGCACTCAGCCTGAAAAGGCTTTGGTGGCATCTGAGGACTCTTTGCCAGAACAAAATGGGGAGGAGGCAATTGGAGAGGATTCACCTAGTGGCCTGATTTCTAATATCTCAGCCGACGATAGAAAACGGGGCAAGAAAGGAAAACTGAAGAAAATCAAAAAAAAATACGCAGATCAGGACGAAGAGGAAAAACTTCTTCGGATGTCAGTTCTGGGAACCCTCAAACAGATCCAGGAAGGCCAAAGTAAGACTGATTTGAATGTTGTCACTAATGGCCAGACTTCAGCATCCGAGAAAACAAATAAAAAAAAAAGAGATGAAGTTAATCAACTAAAGAAGTTACTGGCCAACCTAGAAGAATCAGCTATGAATGAAAGTTTTGATGAAGGTTTGCAAGAATCAAAAGAACCTGCTCACTGGAAGATTGCTGAGTTAATTCCTTCGCCTGTCAAAAGAGATACTATTCTTGACTGCATTCCTATTTTTGCCCCTTGGAGCTCTTTATCGAAGTACAAATACAAGGTTAAGGTGCAACCCGGAAATCTGAAAAAGGGCAAAGCTGTGTCGGACATCATAAAGTTTTTCGCTAACTATTCGAAAACGTTGAAAAAGGAGCAGTCTGAATGGTTTGATGATAAGGGCATGGTGGAACTACTGACACCTCAAGACTCTATAATGCCTATCACAGTTTCAAAACTAAGGGTTGTTTTTCCCGGAGGTGATAACTCGAAAGGTGGAACACAGTCTAAAAATGGAAAGGCGAAGAGCAAACATTAATGTTTCTGCTTGATCTCTTACAATCATTGAATTTGTACTTTTATCTTGAAACAAAAGATGAATTCATAGTTATCAGAACATAGTACATGACGATATATAACAACCTCAAACAACACATAAGTACAGTATAACGAACTGATCTATTGTCAACAAAGACGCAGTCAGACCTTTGTCAGCTCAAGAATAAGCTTTAATCACAGAAGACCTTACTAGTAGATATGTATACAAGGAAGAACTAGAAGCCTTGTTGGATCCGATCTGAGATGTTTTTTCTTGCGAAATTGAATGCATTGAGCAAGCCTTTTTCCGATAAGTCAATTTTTATGTTGGTCATATCCTCAGTAGGAGCCTTAGTCACTCTTGACGCGATAACACCAGGATCAGTTTCTAGAATAATACCATCGTCAATCGTTTCGTCGATCGCTAGAACGACCATGTCGTAGTTCTCCTGAATCGATTTCTTATCAATAAGATTTCTAAGAATGATTTCAAGCGATCTAACTAAGCCTTGTAAAACATTGTACAAAAGACATTCGTTCTCATTGGCATTAGCAAGCAAATATATGATCACATCGGCGTACTCTTTATAGACGATGATATGGTTTTCAAAAAGAATAATGTCAGCATTTTGCTTGGTGGTTTTTTTGAATAAGGATGACTCAAATGCTAACTGTGTTTTGGAGTTAGTTGCGAGCTCGCTGTGTGATTCCTCATGAGGAGCATTATAGTACTTTGTAAAGAGTCGTTTCCCTTCATCGTCCAGTATAAGGGTAGCCTGTACAGTATACAACGACGTATCGAAAGGCATTGGCAAGGTTAATACTTGGGAATTTCTTCAAGTATAGCTGATTTAAAAGATATGGTAATGCACTTGTTTCTATAGAACGTTAATCCTCACGACAGTAACACGTCCATTTTAATGTTCATCATGTCAAGAAGCAATAATAGGTCGTGTAACCAGAAAACCAACATCCTTGCACGGCTGAACTTTCAAAGATCAACAAAAAAATGAAGGATTAATCCCTTGTCCTTCTATAATATTCCTTTGTTCTTTCGATAGGGCGTTCCTGTTTGATAAAGTCCTTGTGCTGAAAAGTAAGAGGCGCTTTGTAATATATTTCGTTATACTAGGCTATAGATTTTTTTAAGCTTAGTTCGATGTCTTACAACAAGCAGTTGAACCTCATATCTGACGGGTCGTCTGGTGAAGAAGAAGAAGATGGTACAGATCTTGAACAAACTACACGAGGAATGAAACAAGATCAGGACGTTGATCCTGGCTCTGATTCTGATTCTGACTCTCGACAAGACGATACCGAATTGCGTACGACATACCGCTGTTTCAAACCACTCCGACGTGCTCTTCAGCGGCGCGATATTAACATCACCTACTATAGCGCCGAACCAAAACAACGTAGCAACTGACTCAAATTCGCCGATTTTGAACTCTGCATTAAGTGAGAAAACAGCGCAGCCTTTTAGTGCTTTCAAGACACCGTATATAAACACCAGCAGATGGAACAACATTGATCGACTGGGTGATGTATTTGGTGTGAAACATTTTGCTGAGGTTGGTAATGGAGGTGAGACCTTAGCAGAAAGAGGAATTACAGACATTTATGACGACTACTATGATCCATATCCGATGTGGGGCCCTGATGAAGACGTCCCTATTTCAAAACAAAGGATAGAGTCAATTTTCATTCACTTATCAAGAATCTTTGGATTTCAGTATGATAGCACAAAAAATATGTTTGACTACCTCATGAGAATGCTCGACTCAAGAGCGTCTAGAATGAATGCCGGTATGGCACTGAAAACCCTCCACGCTGATTATATTGGAGGTGTTAATGCCAATTACAGAAAATGGTACTTTGGATCCCAGATGGATATTGACGACACCGTTGGTTTTGCAAATCAAAAGATGAGCAAAAGTGATTATCCTCTTGAAGAATCACAGGTTAGATGGTCTCAGACAATGAATTCATTTCTTCCTGAAGACTGTGTAATACAGTTGGCTCTTTATCTTTTGTGTTGGGGTGAGGCGAATAACATAAGGTTTATGCCGGAGTGTCTCTGCTTTATATTTAAATGTTGCGCTGACATTTTTTACTCGCTGGAGTTTACGAAGGAAATACAGCCGCTGACAACCAACTTTTTAGATCATGCCATTACTCCATTATACAACTTTTACCGGGAACAGTTATACGAAAAGATTGGCGACGATTGGGTTCAGCGTGATAAGGATCATGCTAAAATTATAGGATATGACGATATGAACCAACTGTTTTGGTATAGAAATGGTCTCAAGAGGATAGAGCTGGAATCGAAGGAGCACCTGATGGACTTTCTACCATGCGAAAGATTCCTATACTTGAACAGAGTAGTATGGAAAAAAGCCTTTCAGAAGACTTATTATGAACACAGATCTTGGCTTCACATTCTTGTTAATTTCAACCGAGTCTGGAACATTCATATTGGAGTTTTCTGGTACTACACTTGTTTCAATTCTGGAACGTTCTATACGGAAGACTACGATATCTCGACGAATAATCAGCCGACAGCAACTGCAACGTTATCTGCCCTTTCTCTCGCTGGTGCATTGGTATCCTTTGTTAATTTAATCTCGCTTGGAGGTGAAGCCATTTTTGTTCCCAGAAGATGGGCAGGATCCCAATCTGTCGTCAAAAGACTAATTTTGATTCTTCTTCTTTTCCTTATCAATCTGCTGCCATCCATTTACATTTTTGAGTCGGTAGGGAAGACCAATGAGGATCCAGTTGGCTTGACAATTGCAATATCCCAGTTCATAGTCTCGATATTCACAGTGATCTTTCTTTCTGTTACCCCATTATCATCATTGACTGGAAATGTCAGATCTGAGAAATCCAGAAAGTTCTTGCCAGCGAAGTATTTTACAGATTCTTTTCATCAACTAACTGGAAAGAGCCTCTTAGCATCTTATGGTTTATGGTCAGGTGTGTTCATTTCAAAATTCACTGAATCATACTTCTTTTTGACACTCAGTCTTCGTGATCCTGTTCGAGAATTGAGCGTAATGAAGTTGAACAGATGTGTCGGTGAAGCTTACTTTGGATCTTTCCTTTGTGAAAGACAGGCTGATATTATCCTGCTTCTTTTGTTTTTTACCGATCTGCTTTTGTTCTTCCTGGATACATACTTGTGGTATATCATTTGGAATATTGCCTTTTCTGTTTGCAGATCATTTTATTGTGGAGTTTCCATATGGACCCCGTGGAGAAACATGTTTGTTCGACTTCCCAAACGCATTGCATCGAAACTTTTGTCGCAAGAGTCTATTACAACAAGCAGTGTATCCAGAAGAAAAGCGATGGTTTGCCAAATATGGAATTCTGTTGTCGTTTCCATGTATCGCGAGCATCTGCTGTCTATCGATCACCTTCAAAATCTAATTTATCAGCAGTCAACTGCTGCTGATGGAAGCGTTACATTGACTGAGCCTAGATTTTTTATGGAACAAGAAGATGGTGAAAGTCTGAACAAGAAACATGAAGTTCTAGACACAAGTTCAGAGGCAAGTAGAAGATTAACATTTTTTGCTCATTCGCTTTCTACACCGATGCCAACGCCTCCTCCCATTGAACAGCTTTCAACTTTCTCTGTTTTGATTCCTCACCATTCAGAGAAAATTACTCTCACACTACAAGAAATAATCAAAAAGGAGGATGATTATTCGAATGTTACACTATTGGAATACTTGAAGCACCTTTATCCGCTGGAGTGGCATAATTTTGTGAGAGACACAAAACTTCTTGCAAAAGAATCTGAATCTTCGGTATCTAATGCAGCTGAAGAGGCCATAACCGATCTCGCCTTTTACTCTGTAGGCTTCAAGGCTGCAACTCCGGAATACATACTAAGGACCAGAGTGTGGGCGTCTTTGAGAACCCAGACGTTATATCGTACAATTTCTGGCTTTATGAACTATTCTAGGGCAATAAAATTATTGTATGCAACAGAGAATATGGATGACACAACTGAGGAGAAAAAGCTAGAGCAGGCAAGTGTTCTCGCTCACCGCAAATTTAGAATAGTGGTTTCTTTGCAACGATTAAAAGAGTTCACACCAGAACAAGATGAATGTAAAGAATTCCTTCTGCGTACTTACCCAGAATTGCAAATCGCGTATGTCGACACTGAAATTGATCCGGAAACAAATGAGACCATCTACTACTCAGCACTGATTGATGGTAGCTGTGATATTTTGCATAATGGAACGAGAAAGCCGAAGTATCGTATTAGATTATCCGGAAATCCAATTCTAGGTGATGGAAAGTCTGACAACCAAAACCACTCTCTGATTTTCTGTAGAGGTGAGTACATTCAGCTGATCGATGCAAACCAGGACAACTATTTGGAGGAATGTATAAAAATTAGAAGTATCCTATCAGACTTTGAGGAGTTTACACCACCTGCTGATCCCTACATGGTCAATCAGTCAGAGGAAGTTTCAAAAAGTGAGGCAAGCAGCGAAAACCCTGTTGCCATCATTGGCACAAGGGAGTACATATTCTCAGAAAATATTGGAGTGTTGGGTGATATTGCTGCGGGAAAGGAGCAAACATTTGGTACTTTATTTGCCCGTACGCTAGCTTATGTTGGGGGTAAGCTTCACTATGGCCATCCTGACTTCTTGAATGCAATATTCATGACTACTAGAGGTGGTGTTTCAAAATCTCAAAAGGGCTTGCATCTTAATGAAGACATATATGCAGGGATGAATGCCATTCTGCGTGGAGGAAGAATCAAACATTGTGAGTACTTCCAATGTGGAAAAGGCAGAGATTTAGGTTTTGGGTCCATTTTGAATTTCACAACTAAAATAGGTGCTGGAATGGGTGAGCAAATGCTCTCTCGAGAGTACTTCTATCTTGGTACTCAATTGCCTCTTGATCGTTTCTTGTCATTTTACTATGCACATCCAGGATTTCATCTCAACAATGTGTTCATTCTACTTTCGCTCAAAATGTTCATGCTTTTCTGCATTAATTTGGCAGCTTTAGCACATGATTCTATATTGTGTGAATATGATAAAGACAGACCAATAACTGACATGAGAGTTCCAGCTGGTTGTGCTAACTTGATTCCTGTTGTTGATTGGGTTCAACGCTGCATCGTGTCAATCTTTATTGTTTTCTCGATTTCGTTCATCCCATTGTGTGTTCAAGAGCTTAGTGAAAGAGGAGTCTGGAAGTGTTTCTCAAGACTGTCAAGACATTTTGCTTCTATGTCACCACTCTTTGAAGTTTTTGTGTGCCGAATATATGCTCAGTCGCTTGTAAATGACTTGGCAATCGGTGGTGCAAAGTATATTGCCACGGGAAGAGGATTTTCAACGACCAGAGTTTCATTCTCAGTTCTTTATTCAAGGTTTTGTTCCGAGAGCCTCTATTTTGCCTCCATGATGTTTCTCATGTTACTCTACTGTTCGTTAGTGATGTGGAAGTTATCTTTACTATACTTCTGGTGTACAGTGATAGCCCTTTCGTTGTCTCCATTTTTATTTAATCCTAACCAGTTCCAGTTTAACGAGTTTTTTGTGGATTATAGGAACTTTTTGAAATGGCTAGGAAGTGGCAATTCACATACCAAAAAGGACTCTTGGGTGTATCATATGAGAAATTCAAGAATGCAATTGACGGGAGCCAAACGGAAGAAGCTGGGAAAACCAGGAGACAATTTGGGGTCAAACTTTAGAAGGCCATCATTAGTTGCCGCACTTATGACACAAGTTGGATCTCGAATGTTAGTGTCAGCCGTCGTGGTTGTGGCATATCTATTTGCAAACGCCCAAAACCTCAATGTTGGCGTAACTCCGGGAAACACAATTCTCAGACTCGGTTTTATCACTCTTGGTCCTATAGTGGTCAATGCCGCAATACTGTTGGTTCTATTTCCTATTTCCATACTTTTAGGTCCTTTGATGTCGCATTTCATCAAAGGATTTCCTGATTTCATTGCAAACATAGCACATTTTCTAGCTATTGTGAACCACTTTCTGTTTTTTGAGTTCTTGTTGTTATGCCAAAATTGGGATTTTTCTAAGTCGATATTGGGCATATGTGCCTCCTTTCTCTTACAGAGTACTCTCTTCAAACTTTTAACTGTTGTGTTCTTGAGTCGGGAGTTTAAGCATGATAAGTCAAATAGGTCGTGGTGGTCAGGCAAGTGGTTGACATCTGGACTCGGATGTCATGCGCTTACGCAGCCTTGCAGAGAATTTGTATGCAAGATTATTGAAATGTCAGTGTTTGCTTGTGATGCTGTATCTTGTCATTTCATACTGCTGTGTCTCTTCCCTTTCCTGTTTATTCCATATGTGGATAGTTGCCATTCATATTTGTTATTATGGCTCAAACCGCAAAATCAAATTCGTCGCCCTGTTTTCTCACCTGGAAAGCGAAAGATCAGAACGAGAATTACAGCTCTTTATTTGGTAATATTTTCATTAACCGTCATTCTATTTGTTGCGCTCCTAGTTAGCCCTATTGCTTTGGTCAAGGTCTTTGATTTTGATTTTGACGAATATCTACCAGATATTGTTTCCGCTTTGCTACAACCAGAAGAAATTATCAATAGGAAAAAAGGCTTGAAGAACTATATGCCGCCAAAAAAATATAGCTAGGTTTTTTGATGGGTTTGGAGCTAGATTTCTTCTGTTTATTATAGTTATAGTACTGAATTCCTGCCTCAGCTAGTCCTCGGTCCCTTTTTAAATCATTATTTCATTTTCGATCTCGCCATGGTAAACTTTATATCGGCCAAATAGAAGCTTTCTCTAGTGGTAATTTAGCTGACAATTTTGTTGATATCTGATCCAAGTCAGTTCTTGAGACAAACATTGATGCTATGCTAAATCTGGGTAGCGTTGCAAAGAGCTTCAAATGATCTGCGATTTGTCGAATAAGCTTTGTGTCATCTGATTTGAGATAGTTCAATGCAGCAGCTACGTAAAACTTAAGGAACTCTGAATCTATTCCAGAAATTTTGAAGGCTTCATGATATGCGCTGCAGCTTAAATTTAGAACGTAATTTCTGTAGTCCAATAGCCGGGAAGCAGATGATGTAGGTAACATCGATAAGAAAGATGATGTGGGGTGTTCTGGGAACTTATTTTCATGTGAAGAGTATTCAACTTCATTTATAACCGGTTGTACTTTAGAACTTTCCGAAGCATTGGGACCGCTCGCTTGAGAATGAGATGCGAGTGATCGCCTAACACAAAAATCATCAGGCAGTGAATCTACAGATTCAATAGGAATAACAACCAGGTCATCTAACTCCACTTCATTTTTCGCAGAATTTGGATTCTCCCTTATTAAGGCTTCCACTTTCGTCAGATCCGATTGTAAAGTGTGGTTAGATCCGTCCAATTCTAGTCCTTCGAGTAGCGTTGCTCTTGCATCATTGTAACAACCTGTTTCAGTCTGTGCTATGGATTTTCGCCAAAGAAGCTTGATTCTTGTTTTAGAATCCGGCTTCTGAAGTAGTCCCAAGTTACATTCTTTGAGTGCAGTTTCATAATTTTTGATCTTTATCAGAGCAAATGCTTTGTTCGCATAAAGGACGGCGTTCGCTGGGTCTAAATCAATCGCATTCTGATAAAGGCTGGCTGCGCTGGCATATTCATGATGGTTGAAAGCGTTATTTCCTTTTTTCCTAAGTTCCTCGGCTGTTGTCATTTCAGAATGGAGAACAGTGAATAGCTGAATAGATGAGTTAAATTGACACATTTGATGATCAATTAACTTGAATTTTATTTTTCATGTAAGATTCTTTTCCTGAATCTTTCGATATTAACGATTTGAGGTGTTGTAAGCCTACCAATGTACAGATATGGAACCAGAAGAACTTGTTGATGAGATAAGCGCTATCTCTGCAATATACCCCGAGCATGTGGAGAAGCTATCTCCTTTGGCTTATAAATTTCGAATACCGAACCATGAGCACTACGTAGTTCAAATGATATTTCCAGAATCTTATCCTAATGAGCGACCTGATATCATGGACGCTGTTTTCGAAAAGAAAGCGTCTAATAATGACGACCTAAGAGATAAATTTGAAGAGGTGTTGATCTCCATCTATTCGGAAGGAACAGTGGTGGTGTTTGATTTTTTTGCTGAATTAGACAGTCTCCTCGAAGAAGAAGATCATCTTACAAACGAAGAGCCAGCTGATTCTGCACGGGAAGAAGAAAAAGACACTCCGGTACAATCCCAAGAACATCTTTTAGAGGCAGATCTAACATCAAATCATGTGGAAGAGGTTCAAACTAGTTTCGATGATTGTAACAATTACATGTATGATGAGCAAAAGGAAAAAGCCAAAGCACGCAGTTCAGCTCGACATGAGAGCCAGACAACAACATTTGACCCTTTAGAAGGTTGGACTATTTCAGATGCTATTGTAGACAGGAAATCTACCTTTGTAGCATTTGTTAGACCGGTTAACTCTGTTGATGAGGCGCAAGAAAAGCTAGATTTATTAAAACTCGATAGGAAGATTATGAAAGCCAGTCACAATATGACTGCATGGAGAATACAAAACCTAGAAACAGGGTTAAGGTACCAGGACTGTGATGATGACGGAGAGACTGCTGCCGGAGGGAGGCTTCTGCATCTACTCACAATCATGGACGTGTGGAATATTATGGTAGTTGTATCTAGATGGTTTGGTGGTGTGCACATTGGGCCAGATAGGTTCAAACACATTAATGCTTCAGCGAGGGACGCGGTGGTGAAAAGCGGTATAATAAAAGTCGATGACTCAAATGGGAAAAAGTCAAAGAAGAAGCGCTGAGCCAATTCTAGGCTCACTTGGAAGAGAGCTTGCTGTTGGTTTTTCTCTTTTTCCTTGCAGTGTTGTTTTTGGACCACAAGGAAACTAAGCTCGTCGAATCTGTGTGTTCTTCGCTCTGTAAATCGCTGGTGTCGTCTTTGTTACCAGAAGAACGACTAACATCTGTTTTTGTTTTCTGAATGACATCTTTGGCTGCTGTTTCGCCCATTGTGCGTCTTCCAATAGGTTGTGTTTGGACACCGCTTTTACTATCTCTCTCGTAGAGCTGGGAGTACCCTACTCTTTGCGGCCCTTTTTTTTGAGAGGCAGCATTGTTGCGAATAGTCTCTGAAAACGGCAGCTTCCACTCGCTCAGATCTTTCAGTCGCTTTATGTTTTCTTGTTTCTGCTGGTCTTCAGCCTGCTCGTCAGCCATCCTCATAAACTTCATGTTTCGCACACGGCTCGACAATCCCGAATCGCCCATTCTCAATATGTATATGCGTATATTCGCACCTCTAGATAAGCTATGTTTCGTCCTAACCGTCCTTTCTCAGCTCTCACTATCACCTTTATTCCACCTCACGGTTTCCAATCTCGTTATATTGAAACTTCTCTTCCATCTTCCGAAACTTTTCAGGCAGTGAAGTTCACTTTAAGTTGATCGTGTATCCACAGAAAAAAAATTTTAGAGAACCAGCTATAAAGATACAAAGTAGTCAAGTAGTGAAGATTGGAAAGATCTGAGTGTATTTGAAGACGGATTGAGCAGATTTTGAGTGATCGGATAGCTAGATTTAGGTACAGCAAGTTTTCAGACTTGATATTATCATTTAGGCGGGAAAATGCGAAGCGACTTTCGATTTTCGAACCTTCTAGGAACAGTTTACAGACAAGGAAATATTGTGTTCACAGATGATGGAAGCACGTTGATATCGCCTGTGGGGAATCGGGTCACCGTATTCAACCTGACCAACAATACATCGTATACACTGGACTATGAGCATCGACGAAATATCGCGTGTATAGCTCTAAATAAGCAGGGATCTCTTCTTCTTTCCGTGGATATAGATGGACGAGCTATTTTGGTTAATTTCCATGCAAGAACAGTGCTTCATCACTTTAACTTCAAAGACAAGGTTTCCGACCTGCAGTTCTCTCCTGATGGAAGGTATTTTGCACTTGCTGTGGGACGGCTGTTGCAAGTGTGGAAGACACCAGATATGACAGAGGATCGTCAGTTTTCGCCATTTGTGCGTCACAGAGTGTATGCAGGCCATTTCTCAGATATCCTGTCGCTCTCGTGGTCTGGAGACTCAAAATACATACTGACTTCAAGTAAGGATCTCACAGCAAGAATATTTTCTCTCAAGACCGTCGACAAGGATGTTAAAATGACTTTAGCCGGCCACAGAGACTACGTTGTTAAAGCATTTTTTGATAAGGACCAAGAGATTATATATACCATTTCAAGAGATGGTGCTCTTTTCAGATGGGAGTACAGTGAGAGAGCTGGTGAGGAAGAAAAAGATGATTCAGCTAAGCACCTCAGCTGGCGAATAATTGCTAAGAATTTCTTCTTCTCGGACGCTAAACTCAAAACTGCTGTCTTTCATAGCGGAAGCAATCTTCTTGTTGTTGGCTTCAGCAATGGAGAATTTCGTCTTTATGACCTCCCAAGTTTTACAATGTTGCAACAACTTTCTATGGGCAGTAATGCGATCAACACTATCGCTTTAAACTCTACTGGTGAATGGATAGCATTTGGCTCGAAAAAGCTAGGACAGCTTCTTGTGTATGAATGGCAATCTGAGTCATATATTCTCAAGCAACAAGGACATTTTGATTCAATCAATTGTTTGGCATATTCGCCCGATGGTAGTAGATTAGTCACAGCATCGGATGATGGAAAAATCAAAATATGGGATATTTCTTCCGGCTTCTGTCTTGCCACTTTTGAGGAACATACTTCCGCTGTTACCTCTGTGGCGTTTGCTAAACGAGGGCAAATAATGTTTTCTTCTTCTTTGGATGGAACAGTAAGAGCGTGGGATTTAATCAGATACAGAAATTTTAGAACATTTGCAGCAATCGAAAGAATTCAGTTCAGTTGTCTTGCGGTAGATCCTAGCGGTGAGATTGTTTGTGCTGGTTCTCTAGATAACTTTGAGATTCAAGTTTGGTCTGTGCAAACTTCTCAGCTTCTTGACAGACTAGCAGGTCATGAAGGGCCAGTCTCATGTTTGAGCTTTGGCTCTGAAGGATCTCCATTATTGGCAAGTGCGTCCTGGGATAAGACTATTCGGTTGTGGAATATTTTTGGAAGATCGCAAACCAGTGAACCATTGGAGGTTGCTTCTGAATGTTTGTCACTTGCAATGAGACCAGACTCGAAGGAGGTGGCAGCTTCTACCTTGAATGGACAAATTTTGTTTTGGGACATAGAGAGTGGAAAGTTGATACGACAGCTTGACGGCAGAAAGGACATCAAAAGTGGAAGATACCTAGAAGATCGATTTACCTCAGAGCATTCCTCCAGGGGCAAGCATTTTTCAACTATAGCATACAGTTTTGATGGAATGTCTCTAGTTGCTGCGGGGAATAATAACTCAATTTGTTTGTATGATTTGCCAAATGAAGTACTTCTAAAGCGGTTTACTGTTTCTCTGAATATGGATTTGAACGGAACTCTTCAATTTCTAAACTCCAAGAACATGTCAGATGCGGGTGCCATTGACCTAATCAATCAAGATGGTGACCTTTCTGATTTTGAAGAACGACGTAAGCTTGACTCCAGCTTGCCTGGATCTAATCGAGGCGACATTTCTGCTAGATCCACTAGACCTGAAATCAAGGTGACCAGTATCGCATTCTCGCCGACTGCTAATGCATTTGCATGTGCGTCTACTGAGGGTCTTTTAGTTTACAGTGTGGATAGTCTGTTCGTCTTTGATCCCTTCGACTTGGATATTGATGTTACTCCTGACTCCACAATCAGCATGTTGAACGAGAAAAAATACTTGACTGCTCTAGTGATGGCCTTCCGATTGAACGAGACGTATCTTATTCATCAGGTTCTTGAAAACATAAATTTCAAAGACATCCCTATAATCTCTAGAGATCTTCCGGTAGTTTACGTGGAGAAACTGTTGAGTTTCATCGGATCCATAGCAATGCAGAGTCAGCATCTGGAGTTCCTTTTACTATGGGTTTCTAACTTATTAACAGCGCATGGGAAGTTCATTACTCGAAACAAACATTTGTTTGCCAGCTCTCTTAGAGCAATCCAGAGATATCTCAATAGAGTAGCTAAAGAAGTTTTGAGTGCGAGCGTGAAAAATGGGCAGCTCTACGAGTTTCTGATCGTTGCATCAAAGTCCTATCTAACTCTGGAAGACACGGATTCCAAGAACAACTTCGATTATGCTAAAGAGGATGTCATTATTGAGGATGTTCCAAGCAGCTCAGAATCTGAAAATGAAGTGAACGAAGATGATGAGTCCGATGAAGGATGGTTTGGACCTGGAGACGCAAAAAAACCATCAGAGGTCTTTGGAGAGGACTCTGATAGCAGCATGGACGATGATTAGGAGTCCTAGTGAATCTATGTATATTACCAGCTAATAAAAGCAGCATATAACTAAAAGTGGTTAACTGAGTTGTAAGTCTTTTTTGAGAGGAGTACCTGATCACGTGACTGATGTCCCAAACTGGCATTCATTCTAGGGGTATTTTAGCGAAAGAGATGAAACGTAGACAGGGCATTCCCAGCAGATTCCAGCTTATCGCTGAATTCACTTTGGAGTTGGGCATACCGTTTCTTTCTGGCACAGTTTTATCGTGATCATTTTTATGGCGGAAATCTTGCAATACGGAGTGACTGATAAACTGGATTAGGCTCACTTGGCTGGAAATGAGTAGGGCATCATGTCTTTCGATTTTGGCCGAAAGCATAAACTTACTAGGATCCACAGAGTTTAATGAGGATACAGAGCAGAGATTCAAGGAATGCCTTTCAAGCATGTCGTTCTTACTTATGGTGACGTCCAACGACCCAGTCGAAAGAAAATTGCTGGCCAATTCTCTATCTATTTGGAGCAAGGTCCGCGAAGCATTAGAACAACAAGTCACGAGTATACAACAACGATCTCACGTGGCTACAGATTTGGCCAATGTGTATAAGATGAGACTACTTCGTGGTGTATTGCTTCTAGCGAGAAACCTTCTTGCTGGGCTGTCTTCATTATTGAAACTGAACGAGAAAGATAGGCGAGAACTATACACCACAAATGGTGTAACCTGCAGAGACATCGCTGGAGAAGACCTTGGTCGCTCTCTTTATTTTCATCATGGAGATGTGCTGATACCCTTAAGTATTTGTTACTTGGAGAGTCTCTCTGAAATGTCTTCTAATGGCACAGTATTAGTGGACTATTGTGTGAAGTCAATTGGAGCTTGCTTTCAATATCTCTATAACGTTTCGAATCTCGGTATCGAGCTTCAAATCTCATCCATAAATTATGATTTGGATACTTTTGTCAAGTTATTTTCAAATATAGTCAAGCGTGGTGAAATCGTTAATGATTATGAAGTTTTTCTCCCTGCTCTCATGTATTTGAGGAACTTGATGAGCATTCAAGGTCTTCTGAATGAACTTCTCCAAAAGCACCCAGACAAACTGGTCGAAATTGTTTCAGAATTTGCGATCGCCATTCGCAATCAATTGAGAAGGACCGAGCAAGAGTTGCATGAGCTTGAGGTGATTTATTTATCAATGTTCCTCAAAATTCTAGTAGATGAAAGCTACGGAACAGCCTTTTTGAAGTGTTCGCAAACGGAGGAAACAAATGTCTCTATGGAGAAATATATTGACGAGCTTTTGCGATCCTCGCAAATGCTACTGAGCAGTAAGACGGAACAGTGGAGCATTGAGCAATTGACAAATGTAACTGCCTGGTTGCTCGACTACTTTGGCATGCTTTCCAAAAAAGTCGAGTTCTTGCTTGAAAAGCCTGATCTTTCTGAAGTTGAAGTACAGGACTTACAACGACTGCATAAGAGATCATTGTCGCTTTTGGACTGCATTTCCAGCATTACCAAATTTGACCATGTTAGGGAGATGCTCAATTCCTACAAGTTCCTCTCTCAGCTGATAAGCTTCTTTAGAGTGGTTGAGCGGAACACCGAGAAACAGAAGCTTGCAGACACTATTCCGTCTCTCCACAAAAAATCCTTTCCTAATGTGAAGTTGATAATAATTGAGATTATGACGTCTCTTGTATATCATAATTTTAAAAATCAAGAGATAGTCAGGACAGAACAAGGTATTCAACTGGTTCTCAACAACTGCAACTTGGATACAAATGAGCCTTTTATAAGAGAGCGGGCTATTCTCTGCATAAAGTACTTACTACAGAATAATCCTAAAAATCAAGAGCTGATTAGCCAGCTTGAGGCTAAGGGAACCTCAATAGATCCTGTTGATCGGGACCTTTTGGAGAGAAATGGGTACGGAGTAGAAATAAAAGATGGAAAACCGCAAATAAGAAAAGACAATAATATAGTGAAGGTTGAGCAAATGCTGAAGAAGGACGGTAAGGAGCCGCCAAAGGATACATTATGACTGCATTAGCGCTTTTAGTTAAAAAGCTGTACATTAATTTACATGTCTCTTGTATGCGGCTCATGTTTATGTTGACTGTAGTTGAAGAAAAAAATTTAATCTAATAAGTAGAACTTTTTTCATATCAAAAAGTGAGATTTATCACGATTAGACGAAGTGGTAGAGAATCACTGTACAAAAATGGCTAGAAATAGAGAGGAAACGAGAGTCATAAGAAAAGTAGACATCTCTAAAGTTCTTGATCATGGAAGTGCCAGAATCAAGAAGAAAATACGAGATATTACCAGACTTCTCAAGAAAGATAATCTCAAATCTGATATAAGAGTTGAGAATGAGAGGGCACTTAAAACGCTTGAAATGGAGCTTGAAAGATCTCAAATGAATTTGAAGGCGAAGAAAATAGCTGCTCGATATCACAAAGTTAGATTCTTTGAGAAAAAGAAAGCATCTAGAAGATACAAACAGGCAAGTCAGGTATTGAAACAGTTGGAAGCAAAAAAAGACACTACTTCAGATCAGGATGAGTCTAAAAAACTAAGGAAGGAGATAAAAAGACAAAAGCGTGTGCTCGAGCAATGCAAAGTTGATCTTGCTTACACATTGAATTTCCCCAAAGCCGAGAAGTATATATCGCTTTATCCTCCCGAAGACGATAGCGTTGTCAAAGAGCTCACAGAGAAGGAGAAAAAGGGGGTCAGTGAGACTGAAAGAAAGAGATCTGAATATAGAAAGAAGATTGCTGATTTACTGGAGAGCGGGGGTCTTGAAGTTTCGATTGCTGATGGCTTGAATGCTATTAAAATGGAAACGAAGAAAGCCGGTGGTGGAAAACTAACAAACTTAATTGATGATGCTGCAAAGGAAATTGAGGACGCAGATGAAGATGACTTTTTTGAATGATGCTCGCCCACACGACTGCATTCGTTCATTCATATATAGTTATAAGACTATACCGTTAGATAATGCATATATCATAGAATAGTAACTAATTGGGTAAGTACACAGCAACCAGTTCTAAAGATGTAACATTTGCGGATCCAAATATTTCACAAAACCTAGTTTGTTGGGAGGCAAATCGCTCTCTGAAATAATACCGAACTGTAGCATATCACCGAGGGTCAAGCCTGCTTTCTCTAGTGAATACAATAAGTAGTCGAAGTTGTCATCATGGTCCTCTTCTAGCTCCTCAACGTTAGTTGATTCCCCTATATCCATGTCTAGATCCTCTTCAACTGTTACTTGATAAGTCTCACCATTCGGTCCCATTTCGATGGTTTCTTTCAAAGATCTTTCCTCCTGACTTTTCAATGACCCCCTCGTAATTACACCCCAAAGGGTCCAGAAAATGGAGCTTGTAGCCCGCCACATGATTGTTTCGTTGTATAACTTGACAACATTCTCGGGTAGCTGATTCTCGGTTAGTGTCATTATTGAAGCTGATTTTCCCAACGATGATCCTGAAAGTGACAAGCTTGAGGGGTTTGAATGAGAGGGTTTTGAGCCGGGAATATAGCTAACGTATGTGTTCAAAAGATTCAGCCTCTCCTCTTTTGAAGGATATCTACTCACTGACAAAGCATAGCTTTGCGTTGGATGATGATAATCTGCCATCCACTCACAAAAATGATTCGTGATGTCAAATGCAGGAAGGTTTGGTCCAGCGTACTCAAAATCAATAACAATCAAGTTTTGGTCATGTTTGAAACTCAAATCAGTTACCAGAGGCAAAGTTGTGGATGACGATGTCAAGGAGAGAGTTGAGGCCCTTTTGGCAAGCTCTTCGTCGACAATTGAAGATTCGTCTTCAGAGTCATCAGCTATTAGGGAGCGATCAGACTTATTATAAAACAATAGATTGCCATATTGTGTATCATTGTGACAAAACACCAGTTTTTCATCAACATTGATCTTGCCTCCGTACTTGGAATACAGCCATTCCTGATATTTGATAATGAACATTTTAAAACTTTTCCAGTCCGAAATAAAGATTCTTTGTTGTTCTTCAATAGTTGATCCTTTCACAATACTATCAACTATTTTTATCCATTTTTCTATTAGGAACCAAGATTTTGAGCCTTGGATTCTTTCACCACTATCAAGAGGAATACCGTTATGCAGTTCTTTCATCCTTCTTGCTATCATTCGACTAACTTTTGGATCTCTAATTTCCTGCTTGTTAAGGGGAGTGGATCCAACTAAATATTCCTCAAATCTACCATTTGTAAAACAGCCTAAAAGTTTGGGTCCAATGTTTTTCATAGACAGCTTATGGAGAGTAAGAAGTTCCGACTTTCTATCGATAATTGCATCGACGTTGGCGCCATACAGTCGCAGCAACAGCGGATAGTAATTTTTGTAGGTAACCTTGTAAATACTATTGGTCAATGCTCCATTGATTCTGCTTACTTCTAGGTGCTGTAAGTTTGTTTCATTTATCATAATCTTTCTCCATTGCGGAACTCGAAGGTTTTGAAGCACAGCTATAATATCCTGCTTAAAATAGTCCAATGGCAATGTATTATCCAAGGTTGCTTTGACTTCATTCAGCTCGAATTCAACTCCATAGTCAACTTCATTACGCTGTTCGCCGGATATCGATTTGAAACTTGATTGGGAGGATGATGAACGACGTCTTCTCGGCTTTCTCGATGATGACCTTCTTCTGTTCGACGACGAAGACGTCCTCAGCAAAATTTTCGGCCTCTCCATCGAACGACTCTTTTTGCTTTAACAGGTATTTGTTAAACCCTTTAACCCGATAACTCAATATGAAGCTATATTTGATTATGTTTTACCTGCTACTATGATCAAGTTACTGATATCACATATGATGTATTATCAGTGCCTTAACAGAGATGACGATCTCCGGATGTGGCTTGTAACAGTTTAGTGGCGGTGCAATGAGCTTTTTTTGTGGCCAAATTTTTTGGAAAGCGGACCAACAACAACTTTACACCATTGTATGTTTTTCACCCAATAAGGAAATTAGTAAACAAATGGGTTTTAAAGGATGAGAAGATATGTGGTCCTTTTTCTAAGCTTCTAATGTGCAGTTCTTCCACAGAAGGATCCCAGCTGGTTCGATAGCTAGCGATAAAAGCTGCTTTCATTACTACCATTCTGGTAATAGTAGTTTGTGAGGCAGGATCGTTCACATTTATTGCTTAAGTCTGCTTATCACTTGAACCGCCAGGCATCCCGCTAGAATTGTTGCTCAGAATCCAATATCGGCTATCAATCACATTTCATTGCTCCGCACTCAAACGTCAGAATGGAGCTTAATCATGTGACACTACCGTTTCAGCAATCGTCGCTCCAACCGCAAGATGACAGCAAGCTAATCGTTACAGTCCCATTAAATTACACCTATTTTGTCAAACCTCACAACACTATCCACGAGTTCCTCGTGAGTTCAGATTGGAGGATTAATGACTCCAGTGGAGCAACCATTAATCCTCTGCCTTCAAATGAGTCGGAGCAGTCTTTCGTGACAGATAATCTTGTACTGTTGAGGAAGACAGTGAATCGACTTAATGAAGCTTACGCCAGTTCCGGAATAATGACAATTTTAAACGAATTTAGAAGCGCAGAAAATAAGTTAACAGTGTCTATTATTGGTAGTTATACTCTTCAAAAGGAAATGAACGAAATAAGACTAGAGATTTTCAGAAGTTTTTACGAGCTCACTAAGAGGAAGATAACACTCGACCTCCAAAAGAACAGTTACTGCTTTAGTGGATCCAAAGAACCTCGTGTTGAGCTGCTGAAATTCTTGAGCGAAATTTCCCATTTCAACAAATGCTCCATATATGTTGTGCCTGCTGTTCAGGCTTCAAACAAATTTGATATAGTTATCATAGGAAGCCAAGATCATTCCAGTGTCACTGAGAATAAAATCAGGTTTTTTATAGATACCATGAACCCTCAAAGTTTTAGTGATTATCTTGAAATCGAATCTCTGTCTGTACTTCCCTTGATGGCTGGTATTGAATTTTCGGTTTTCAAGAGAATCGTGAAGCAAACAAACTGTCATTTGTACCTGCCAAATCTTACCCCTGAAACATACTTCAACAACTCGTTACTTCTCGAAGGATCAAAGCCGACAATTTATATATCTGGACTCAGGTCACTTGTTTTACTGACAAAAAACATGCTTTCAGATATTATCAACAGAGTATCTATTTCACCATTCATCAAGCAGCTAACGGTTATGCCCATTAAACGTGAGAGTCTAATCCTTCTGCAAAAGGATCAAGAAATTCTAAAGAATATAATGTTTGAAACTGGATGCTTTATTTCAATCCCTCCCTTAGGATACTC
The DNA here is from genome assembly GCA_030579375.1 of Ogataea populi-albae. Lineage (NCBI taxonomy): Eukaryota > Fungi > Ascomycota > Pichiomycetes > Pichiales > Pichiaceae > Ogataea > Ogataea populi-albae. Next base: position 183,649 of record JAKTQY010000013.1, read on the forward strand.
TTCTTCCGATACGACAGGTGACACAGTGAGTTTCCAAGGAAATTCAGTAGAAGATGTCGAAATGGCTATTGATAAGTTTATGGTTTTGATTTCTAATTTTTATACCGCAAAGTTTGATCTAACAACAAGACCAGCGGCAAACTCTGAGATCAGCACTCTTTTGAGCTTCTCTGATACGTTATCCTTCAATTCAGATACCATTGTTTCTTTGACAAAATTCACTGACAGTTATGTTTTACAGGTAGTTGGCAGGCCTGAAAGCATCAAAAATGCCACTAACTCTCTTGCACAATTTCCTATGCTTGTAAACTCTGAGCTTTTAAGCGCTTTTGTTCATTGTCAGATTGAGCTTCCACTAAAGGAGAAAGAGTTCATATCTGGAAAAAAAAATGGAAAGATTATTAAGATAATGAACATGTCATCAGCTACCATCAAGCTCTTGCCCTTCACAGATAATAGCTTTATTGTAGAGACTCGCTGCGACAATATGAAAGATTTTGTGTTGGGGCTATGTCTGTTTGAAGGTGAGCTACCACATATGATAACATTCAACGTCCCTGAGTCTTTTCACCGACAAATAATCGGGGTTGGTGGACAAACTGTTCAAACGATAATGAGGAAATTTAACGTGTTTATCAAATTCTCTAACTCATTTGACCTGAATGAAAAGGGAGGAGATGCAAGCCAAACTGCAAACTTTCAGCAATCATTTATTCGGAAAAACAATGTTGTTATCAAATGTCCAGCTAAGAACAAAGCGCAGATCCCATTAGCAAAACAGGAGCTTGAGAGACTTGTTGCAAAAGTGATGCACGACAGTTATCTGTGTTCAGTGGTTACTTTGGCCCACGCTCAGTGGCTTCTGCTAACCTCAAACCAGCTCAATCAGCATTTTAACTCGGATCGCAAGAAGCCAACAAATTTCATTACTGAGCTTGAAAAAATGACAAACACCTTTATCAATTTCCCAAGTGCAAATGAGGATCTGGGTGATACATCTAGTGTTGATCTGGAGATCTGTGGTACCGAATCCAACATCAAGTCATGCAGCTACGAGTTGTCGAGATTGCTTCCTTATGAATATGAATTCCAACTAGTGCGAAGCCCACAGTTCCACGATATGGCAGAAATTACACGATCGCTGAAATCACTGATTGCGAGAGGCTTGAACAAACTTCAACTGGAACTGGTGAACAATATGATTGTCCCATTGAAGCTGTTATACAATATTGAATTACAATCAAAGAGCAATGGAGACAATGAATCCATTGTAATATTATATTATCCCGAGTCATTTGGTTATTCTTCTATTGGACGTCAGAGGCTATCTGAGACGGAGCAACAGGCAATAGTGTCTGGTGAAGCCTTTCAAAATATAATTGATAGCTTGTTCAAGTTCTTCGAAAAGTATGGCTTGCAAGCCAAATCACACGGTATTCAAAGTGCTGCATTTAGTGTTACAAGTGGAGATATACATTGCAGAAACGAAAAGGAAAATTTAGGTAGCATCAAAAGCAACCAAGTACTGCGTTTTGGGAGTGTTCCTGAGGTGTCTGACAAAGGCGGCGTTGAAACAATGATGTTCGGCAGAGGAGGTGTTGAGCTTGGCACTCCCGTGCAAGAATTGATGGCGTCGCCAGAACGCTCTTTTGGACGATCCATTGGGGCCCTGATGACGGGTGTTTCTGGTTATAACATCGGAGCGCACCATAGTTGGAGATAAATTAAATTGACGTTCACAGTAGTTTACATAAAAAAAAAGGAACATAGTTTTAAATCATGATTCTCTGCTAGATATGTTTCTGTGTAGAAAGTTCAAAGCGTTTGCGAAAGGAGTGAGCTCTTTGTTAGTTTTCGGAGCAACCATAGAGGCAGGTTTTTTTGGCTCCATTGAGGATGATGACTGTAACTCAGAGTCCGTTGTAGTGTCAAATTGCTTGAGCCAATTTCCGGCAATTGAGGCAGCGGAGTTTTTAGGGTGTATAATTGATTTGGGGTCTGAAGGATTGGTTGGAGGAAGCCCTTGGTGACTAAGGTGGTTGAAAAACATATTGAATTGGCCCGTTTGAGAATCAAAGGAGTAGTTCAAGCGAGAAAGGCAAGGGTACATTAGCTGATTTTTGGGGTTCGCCACTGGGGTCTTTGAAGTTTGGCTAGAGGTTGCAAAAGAAGGGGGTTTTGAAGGGTAAGTGGTATGCTCTTTGAAACTGTTATTTTTATTGCTGAAGTTCTGTCCAACACTGTGCGTACTAATTTCACTATTATCGTCACTATTTGGTAGGCCCTCATGCAAGTTTTGATATACATGTTGTTCGTGCTCCTCATAATCTCCGTCCTCTTCGTTATCACTGTTGACATTAGCTCCCTCCACGACGGAGAGATCTTTTTTTTTGTTTCCTACATCCTCATGGCAAAGCATCTGAGAGTAGAATTTTCCGTTTTTCCAATTTGTGGAACGGGTCTTAAATGTATATCCTGCTGAAAGAAGAACATCAAAGATACGATTGAGGTAGTGTATCTTGAGCTTGAGCTTGACATCTTCTTTATACTGCTGTGCGTGTTGTGCGCTTGCAGAAATACTCATGATAAGTTGGGTTCCGTGCTGTTCATGGGCGGTATCTCGCTTGATGAGAAAACTGGGCACCAGAGTAGTGAACTTCAGTGAGTATACATCTGATTGGGCATTGTGAGACAACTTTTCGAGGAATGATTCAAAGGACATGCTGCTTTCTGGAGAGTCTTGCGGATTGTTGTGGAGCAACTGGTGAAGTGATGGGTCAAGATAAATACTGGGAAGAGGCGAAGAGGGAATTTTTGTAGCGGGCTGAGGGGAGTCTTGATCTGTTTGAGGGTCGGATAGTGCGTCTGCTTGGGAGTCATTATGGGACATTGATTCTAGTCGACGCAGCAGCTTAAGCTTTTGATTGCGCTTGTAAAGTTTGTTTTTCATTCTACATGCATCGCAGGTTTTATACTTAGACAGCGTTGTGGGATCCTCATCTGTGATGTAGACGCGGCGCCTTGTTTTGCACTTGACGCAGATAGAAGGGTCGAGCTGGTTCATAGAGTTGGGTGGCGAGTGCGTGTGCGTGGCTGATAAGTTGAAGGGGGGTGAAGCGAATCGTTATATAGCGATGCAAAAAAGCTATGATGACCGGATCTGTACAGGGTTTCCAAGATGCAGAGAGATGTGCAAGGCACAGAGAGTAGTCAGGAGTGTTGGTACTCCGAACTGGTACTGTCTTGCACACTATCTTGTTGCTAAAGTGAGCTGTAGTGGTAACAAACGATCCTGATGTAGCCCACCATTGGCGGCTGCCCCTAATCCAATCTTATATCTGTCCCTTCTTTTTAATCCCTAAATCTTATCCTTCTTCTATTCGCTTTCTGTCCTCTTGCCCTATACGCACTTTTCGCACTTTACAGGTTTTAATGACTTTAGTGGAGATAACCGCGATCTGGCGAGCGACGCGTCGATTGAAAACGAGACTGAAAAAACAGACGACGCGTCGATCGACCGATTGGATTCCCTCCCGCTTTTCGTCAATAAAACAAGACAAGAACAAGACATCAGAGTCCACAATGCACCAATGCAACAAGACGAGATTTCCACAATAGCAAACTACCCAGTCCAGACAGCTCAGGAAGGTGTATTGTGGTAGCGGTCTGCGACATCCTATCCAGATCGTTCTTACAGCACGTTGGAGGAGAGGGCTACACAAGCTAGTTAAGACGCTGCTACTCCTACAATGGGTTCGCTTTACCTGCCCAATCCGTGTCTTCTAGGCATCATGCTTACCATATCTACCCATGATGGGAACCAGCTAGTTTTCCACTATCCGCCGTCGCCCAATGAGTATGGCTACCAACCTACTCCGCTTGGGAACCAGGTACTGGATATGGACGATGACGAAGGCTACTCCAGCTGGACTAGCGACGAGTTCGACGCCATCGACCCCATCGATGCGGCCGACTCGATCGACGCGCGCGACAGCGACGCCGACGCCGATGCCGACGCAAGCTCCTCCAGCCGCGGCAGTCTCAGTGCGACCAGCAGCAGCACCGCCACAGGGGTTCTACACAGCACAGCTACTCCGTTCTCGGGCAAGGCGTTGCTGGACCTACTGGACGAACAGGACCGGCGGCGCCGGCGGCGCGAGTCTCGACGCAAAACACTGATGCAGAGTATCATCATGGGTGAGCAAGCGCCAGTGCAAGGGTCGCCGTCCAGCGGTGCGGAAGGTGGTACCGCCACCACTGTGGCGTCGTCCGGTGGCGCAGCTAGTGGCGCAGGGGCAGCCAGCAGCAGCAGTCGCGGCCCCAGCCGGGTCGACAAGCTATTCGGTTTCGATATCGACTTTGTCAGCGAGCTGGTGACTCCGCCCAAGCAGTGCTGCAACACTAGGTTCGAGCTCTCGGTCGAGGACATGGCGTTCCTGGGGCTGCCCATCCATGTCAACGACGACGGCAACTGGCGTGTGCCGCAAAACCGCCGGAAGAAAAAACCAATGCGCTCGCGCCGCGCCAAAAACAAGACGCCCGATACCGGTGGCGGTGGTGGCGCAGCAGAAGCTGAGGAGACCAATGGCGACGCGTCGATAGACGAGGAGGGCCACACCGCACACCGCTCCCCGGACTGCCCTATGTACCTGTTCCACCTGGTGTTTGTGATGAATCCCCCAGTGGTGGAATACACATACCGGATTGATGAGATGTTCCACTATATCGTGAGTAGAATGGCATTACTGTTGCGATACGAGCAGCAAAAGTCAAATTACGTGTGGGAACAGGCCAGCCAGATCCTGAAAATGAAGGAGCAATACTCAAATCTCACGGTGACAGAACAGTGGTCGAGGATCATAGAGACTTCGTCGCTGGCGGCGATGATGGCGAAGACGTATCATGCGGTGGCCAACTCTGAGATTGTGAATATCGAGATTAACAATAAAGTGCGGTCATTCCAGATCCCCGTCTCAACGGAATTCTCATCGCTGCCGCCCCAGCATATTCAACTGCTGCCGGGCTCCACACTGTCGTCTATATCTCCTTTTAACTCTCTAGGACTTGAGCAGTCTTCCGGTGCAGACTCAATGGTTCATTTCGCCCTAATTTTGCTCGATGACCCAGAGACCATCATCAAAGATATCAGAGCTGAAAAGGACTCTCTTATTGCTAGCTTTATCCGAATGATAAAGCCTTCGGAAAGTTTATCGCGGTTGTCGACCCTCAGTGGCCTCGACATAATGGAAGTGAAGCTCTTTGCAAATCACCTGGTCTACTGGAGAAGAGCAAAAGCAGTTCTGCCCTTGAGTCCTAGAAACATATACATTGTCTCTCCATTGGCTCCTCTGTATAACATCTATAAGAACTCTGCTGCGTTCAAGCAGCAATTTCCCAACTTGCCGTCACTGCCTAACTTCTTGTCGCTCATTTCATCGTGGTCCACAAAACCAAGGCCAATCAATTCGATAATTCCTAGCAGGGACCACCGCGATCTGTATTTAGATGCACTGGCCTGGCTTCTCAAGAATGGCTATGTCACACAGCTACAGACATTTCTGTTCCTCAAGATCACGAAGCAGATAAAAATCAAAGTCGACGAAGAGCTTGAGATGGAGCGAAAACGAAAAGGAAAAGAGAGGGGCAGCGACACCACAGACAATTCTTCCTCAGATGATGACGACAAAATACGTGAAACTGACAACACCACCAAACCGAAAGAGGAAAATGCTCCACAATCTTCTGCTATCGCTGCAAGCTACGATGACCCTCCCCTTGTGTCCACCGACACTAAGCCCCCCGGCCAGAAGCTGGCCGTACAGTTTCAAGAAGAAGAGGAAGAGGATACTATCTTACTTGACCCCGAGAGTGCTACTTTTCTCGAGAGGCGCTGGATCGCCAAGTGTGTTGATGGCAAGCCAATTGAGATTGTTAATCTTTTCTACAAGCTGGTCAAGTACATGAATGGCCGCAGCCCACTGGAGCTTTTTATAATTACTGAAAATGTTAGCAGGCAGGATATCAGAAAGTTATTGGCCTCGCTGAGCGACCACATCACCACCGTCCGGCACTGGTAGCCTGTGTGTATTGTATATAGAGGAACGGACTTTTAATGCACAGCCTTATTACACAGCCCGAACCGGCGCGCGAAGAGTGACGAAAGAAATGGTGAAGATATTTAACTGTTACATAGGGAAGGGAATAGGAGATTGTAGGTAGTGTTGCTTAATGGTGAGAGCAGCTTTGCAGTTACAGCCAACTCTGTTGAAAATTCAGCGATAAGTGTACCTTATAATGGATGACTTAGATTCCCAGGGTAAGAGAGAGGAATCATTGCCGCCCCTCGATGGAGACAGTGAGCTACGAGTGCAACAGCAACAACTGTTTGTGCGGCAGTTTGGAGACAGACAGACGTATCGCAGCAAGAAACTGGATAGCACCCATGGACAGTATGTCAAAGTCATGTTTCTTTTGGCGATTCTACAGTTTGTAGGTATCGCTTTCTTTACAAAAGGATTTTTGCTTTCCCGAAAAGTGCTACCGAACAGATCAACATGCGAACAACAGCAGAATTCATCGACCTGCTACCAAAAATCAGACTTCAGAAAGACTGTAATTCTTCTAATTGATGCTCTCAGATTTGACTTTGTCCTGCCAGTGCCTGAGGGTGAGTCCCATCCTAACTATCATAACAACTTTCCAGCACTGTATGACTGTTTTCTTAATTCCCCTGAAAACTCGGTGCTTTACAAATTCATTGCCGATCCACCGACTACAACATTACAAAGGCTGAATGGTCTCACGACGGGATCCCTTCCTACCTTCATTGATGCCGGATCTAACTTTGACGGTGACACAATCGACGAAGATTGTCTCATCTCGCAATTGTACTACCACAATAAAAAGATCGCTTTTGCTGGTGATGATACGTGGACAGCACTTTTCTCACCATTTCTGTCACCAAACATCACATACCCATATGACTCCCTGAATGTATGGGACCTTCACACCGTCGACAATGGTGTAATAGAGCACATATTTCCCATTATGAAGGAGAGATCGAACGAATGGGATGTCCTCATTGGCCACTTGCTCGGTGTAGATCATTGTGGTCACAGATATGGACCTGAACATTTTGCCATGAAACAGAAACTCTCACAAATGAATGACCTGGTTAAGCAAGTAATAGAAACTATAGATGACGACACTTTGCTTGTTGTCTTTGGTGATCATGGGATGGATTCCACTGGTAACCATGGTGGAGAGACGAAAGATGAGGTTGAGTCCACTCTGTTCATGTACTCAAAAAAGAAAATCTTTGGAAGACTCGCTAGCTCTAATTATAATGTTAGCAATTTGGGTCGCGATTTCAGAACTGTCAATCAAATAGATCTAGTGCCTACGTTATCATCTTTACTAGGTATACCTATTCCGTTCAATAATCTTGGTTCTCCAATGGATGAAGTATTTTTGGGCCCCAAAAGTGATGACCAGAAGTCACTAGCTAAAATTAATTATTTAACCTCACAACAAATTCACAGTTACAGGCAAGCATCAAATGAGTTGTCGACCGACATTGAAGTCAATAGATTATTTGAGGAAGTTTCCCTCGAGTGGTTAAAACTGGAGAATAATTCTGCAGATCCCAAAAGCTACACTGAATTCAACGATAAATGTGCCCATTATCAGGCCACATCTTTGCAGAAATGCAAAGCGTTATGGGCCAAGTTTGATAACACGTGTATTGCGATTGGAATCATTCTGACCGCATTGTCGTTGCTTCTACTTGTTATATATTCCAAGCTGATCCCGTCAGTAGTGATTGCGCAGCTGAACCTTCAGTTTATCAACTCCTGCATAGCCATGATTCTGGTATATATACTACTTTGTGTATCCTTCACATTAGTCTTTAAACCAGAAAGTCTACCAATGGTATGGTCTGTTTGGCTTGGCGTTGCTGTGGGAATACTAAACGGATTACTTGCACCTATTATGGACAGATACTCACTTCCGTGGTTGATGTCTCAAGTAGGCGAAAATCTAATACAAAACGGATGGACATACTTTGCATTACTCATAATTTTATTGCATTCATTGATTTTTACGTCCAATTCTTTCATTATTTGGGAGGACAAATTTGTGTCTTTCTGGCTTACAGCATTCGGAATCTGTGCGTTTTTCAAATCGTTCAAGCAACAACAAACATATAAGAAGTTCATTGGAGGGTACCATTCGTTTACGTTCATTCTACTGACTCGTATAGCCTCCTCCATCAGGTACTGTAGAGAAGAGCAGGGCTCTCGTTGTGTGTCCAACTTTAAATTGAGTTGGTGGTCTGTGGCGCTACTGTACGTAGCCGCAATTCTGTTACCAATTCTGATTAAGCATTTTTTCCAAATATCCCATTCATATGAAGGCGCTGCCCCTCTTTGGATCTCAAAAGGACTACGTAGCCTGATGCTAATGATTGCAATCATGTGGACTTTGGAATATGTTGAAAACGATGAAACGATTAACTCGCATTTTGAAATGCCATTGGACACTTTCAAGCAGGTACGAATCACAATAGCAAGAATAGTTTTAGGCATTTCGCTGGTGGCAAGCAATATTGGCTGGTCACTTGGACCTCTGTGCATCAGAGTTGATTTGTCGTCACGTCCTGTCGATTCAGGTAACACCATGGAATCTCTGAAAATGGCAAACATCATCGGATACGGTAATGCGTATGGGTCCAGCTACTTCTTATTTGTCATTAATATCTTGTGCGCTATTTTCCTTGTGAACAAACCTCTTGGTTGCCTGTCATTGTTTATCCTAATGAATCAGATACTCACCATGCTCGAATTGGTGGACTTACTTGATATTCGAACAAACATGATCACTGTTGTGGTTATGGGGTTGTTAGGATATCTTCATTTCTTTACGACTGGCCATCAGGCTACCTTACAAGCGATACATTGGGAAACTGGGTTTATTTTCACCGAGACAATCATGTTTCCCTTTACGCACTTGGCCATTGTGCTCGACACTTTGGGCCCATTCATCCTTGTATGCTTATGTATGGCGTTACTATCTCTGTGGAAAATTTCTCCAACGAGCAAAACGATATCACTAATTTCAAAAATTGTTGAAAATGCGACAAGCTTACTGATATATCAAGTTTGTTTGACACTATCCACATTGATAATGTCAAATCATTTTAGAAGGCATCTTATGGTGTGGAAAGTTTTTGCTCCTCGTTTCATGTTGAACGCAATCATTCTCATCGTGATGAATCTGGTTTTGACACTCTTAACTGTTGGTTTCGCCAGTGGAAAGGTTATAAAGCGTTGGAACCGTTTGTTTGGTTGACGCAAAAGGCTTATAGATTCTTGTAGATTCTATTTCTTTTCACCAGTTTGCCTTGCTGGTGAAAGTTCATTCTGTAAATCATATTATAATACAACGAGTATATATACATTATAAAACCTATTCCAAATTACTATCCAAGTTACTGAGAAATACTTGGTCGTCTAAAGCACCAAACCCACCGTCATCCATTATGAGATCATCGGCAGTACCGTATAATAGGTTGTTATCAAACTCGAAGTTTCCATTATTGTTATTACTGCTGAAAGGATCATCGAATGCTGCTGGGTCGTTCCCAACACTTATTAGACCTGTTTCAGCTGGTTGTTCTTGGCCGGGAACTGCCACCGCTGTGGTGTGAGCTCTATCCAAATTGGCCGCTTCTTCTTGCTCCCTCATAATTTGAATCTTTCGTTGTTCTTCCTCCGCTAATCTTTGTTGTTCTTTTAATCTTGCTTCTTCTTGCTCCTTCCGTTCTCTTTCCACTCGTTCCTCTTCCTCCTTCAATTTCCGTTTAGATTCGATCTCTTCTTCCTGTCTTCGTAATATGCTTTGCTTCTTTGATTTATATTCTGAGTATGATACTGACAGCTGTAATCCATCAAAGGAACTTATCGTGGGTCGGCTCACTAACTCTTCTTCTTTAATTTGTTTCTGAAACTTTTCTTTAAGATCGGCTTCAATTTGCTCCAACTTTTTGACGGCAGACTCCAAACCTGAAGCCGGACTGTCTCGATAAAGTTTGCTTAGTTCGTCTAGTTGTTCTGTCTGATAAACATATCTTTTACTGATGGACGTCTCAATAGATTTGGTTGGCTCAATCTCTTGTAACAAATCAAACTCTCTCTGTTTCAAAATGCCTTCTTTCATATGCATGACTTTTAGATTTCCAAGTATCTGATCTTCTATTTTGCCAAGTTGAACTTTCGCTTTAAGCTCTTCCTCCGATGCAAACTTCTTTTCGTCAAACAAAGCTCCCTCAATCATACAGCTAGGAAAAGATGATGGCGGTAGAATTTTGTTGAAAGGTACAGACTTGCTTACAACGTTCTCCAGTAAATCGTTATTCAACTTGAATTTGTTTAGTGCAGACTGTCGAAAGGAATACACATCCACCTCGTCATTCAGTCCCTGACTATCGAGTGCAGACACAGGCGGAATGGGTAAGTTGTAGAGTGGATGTGAAAGAAGACTATCTGATTTGTGTATGTCGTGATATGAGTTCTGAAATCCCGTATACTTAGAACGCTGAGGGGAGTATGTATCACTGTACTGATTATGAGACCCACCATCAACATGCAGTTGTGACTGCTGTCCCTGGAATGGAGATCTCAAAGAGCCCCGGTTGCGCCGCCTCTTCGATATTTGTGCTGCCATTGGTTAGTTCTTCAACTGTATGCTCGTTTTATCTCTGCTTGGTCGGCTATAAGTGAAGAATCCAAGCCTCAGCAGTTAAAAGAAGATATAGGTGTATCTTTTATTGCGCTCTCTTGCCGGAAAAAAGATTTCATGGCTGTGCTATTTTGGCGACGCGTCGAATTTTGTCGACGCCATGTTCTGCTCGGAGTCGTAAAGTTACTAACTACAATAGCATTCAAGTAGAAAGTTAATGTATAAAGCACGGTATCAAGTTTAAGTCAATAAAATATCACTATTCATCGGTCGCAGTATCTTCGGTGTCATTGAAATTAGTGGAGTGAGTCAACTCATATCTCATCAATCTCATCTTACGTCTTCTGTTGATAAAACTCAAAGAGGTTGATGTCTGACTTGCAGGGAATAGTCCTTCGTTGTTGTGATCACCTTCCTCAATCAGATTATCGTTACCCAAATACAATATCTTCATGATATTCCCAAATGATACAATAATAGATTTGTGTCCGAACTTGTGTACAGGGCCCAGCCTTTTAATTAGAAGTCCTGAAGAAGATCCGTCGGGGATGTCGTAGTATCGCACTTCTCCCAAAGCTGACATTGTCCAGCCCTCCCATGTATCGCTGAGACTTGGATGAATCCGATTACGCATTGTCAGTTTTCTGTTTTTTCCCTCGGTACCACTTAACTGTCTGAAAATTTTGACTGAACTAGAATATGCTGTCATATCACTAGGGCTGCCAAGGTCCATTTTTTCTTTTCGTCTGACCCCCATCAGCAGATTCAAATCAGTGGCACACCAACCTTCGACATTACTCAGCCAGTGTGTATGTTCGGTCACAGATGCGAAACCAAGGCATCTAGTCTCTCTTGGATCTCTTTCCACTCTCAAACAGATGGAGTTCTTGGCTTTATTGTCTATGGAAAAGGTATGCATAATGAGGGTATTGGTTTCCAGCTCGGTATAAGCAAATGAAAAAGAGCTCACAGATGCACATCCACAGAAGCGACAGTGAGAAGGTTCTGGGTGAAACACTTTGAAAGTAGATGGTTTGAACTGGCCAATATGAAAGTCCCGCAACATAGTACCAGTTTGCACATCTATCAATTCTGCCTTCAACCCACATGCTCTGACAAGCATGCCAACAAAGGGTACCATTTCTATCACAGATTCCGAGAAGTCAATCTCCTTATCAGTGCCAACACTGGATGTACGTAAGTTATCGCGCTTGTATTGTTCCTGCGTTCTGATTTCACGAGCAGATGTAGCTTCTTCGATTGCTCTGAGATTTGCAGTTGTAAGTGTCACTTGTGATGATTGCCTTGAATGGTCTTGTAGCTTGTTTAACGACTCCAAAGACCTCATCTTCATGGACGAGGCTCTAGATATAGCAGCTGGAGTAACTAGACTTCTTCCTGAATTGTAACTCTCCTTTTGAACATCGATATGTCTTACCTTCCATTTGTTGTTGATGGCGGTTGCTACCACGAGTGACCCATCAGTAGGAAGACAAACAATTCTATCATTGACTCTGGGAGAAAACAACTTCTTGCAACACGCAATGGGAGCCTTGGTAATTTGTGTCTTTCGCCACGAGCCATCAGAACAACTAACAGATATTAACTCGCCTGTTGCTAGCATGATCACTAACTCTTTATCCTTTTTTGCACTTAATTGCATTGAACCTGCGCCCCTATCAAAAGTTGATTCGATTGACATAGATCTGTTTGGTTGTAGCAACGTGCTATTGTTATTGAGTGCATTAGGAGAACGATTCGAGGCTCTTCCTCGCATTTGCAAAGATGGCGTTGTCAGAGAAGGTGATTTTGGATGCCCCGAGACAGAACCGTCAGAGGCTTTTTGAACTTTTATTTCGTTGGGATCTGAGGCCAAGTCATGATTATCAAGACCAGACTCTTTGATACTTTTTTGCTTCCGACTAGAAGCTTTGCCGACTCTTCTTCGATTGCTGGATGTAATAGAAGACTTATTTCTAAAAAAAGCCTCTAATGGAGAGCTGCTACGGAGCTCATCGATTTGAAGGGTCCATACCCAACACATCGATATTCTTGACCAACACTTTACAACACCACACTTGCTTAAAACGGCAATATATGATCCAGAACTCGACATTGTGACATTCGTGATCGGCAAAAATCTACCGCTAACTGGAAGCTGAGTAGGAGGCGGTAAAGGAACAGTCATCGGTGACCAAACAAGGATTTTATGGTCCATACCCACGGATACAACAAATGGGCAAGAGGAAGTCGAGATCTTGACCACATCCAAAAAATGGCCATTCATCAGATCCTTCGCATGCAGTTGTGACGAATGATGTCCTGGCTTTGTCGAGGTAGTACTAAGTCCCTCATCAACGGCTGCCATCATAGCAACTCCATTTTTTTCGAGAGAGCGTCTCAACACCAATGATGCGGTGGAAAGGATAAACATCAAACAGCTGAAAAACTCTAATAAATAAAACATGTCGAATTTGTATGTCGTGCTTGATTCAAATCCAATAGAAGCAGTCTGCTCCTTGGAAACCAGTGTTTGACCCAAGGAGGAGCTCAAAATAGCAACAAGCGGATGCTCAATCACTAGCAGCATTTCATTTTTCTTCTTATAGTGCTGAAATTGATAAATTTCTGAGAGCTCTGTTGCGAAGCCACGCTTGTTCATAAAAACATTGAAATTGGGATGGTTTAGTATCGATATCGATTGACCTTGGTACGAAGCACTTTGTAATCCTCGGAAAGGAAAAGATTCATCAGATGCAACACCATTCGTCCATTTGAGGTCAAACATGAGGAAGAGAGCCACAACAAAAACGGACTTATCAACTGTTGAAAAAATGGGCAACCTCACTTTCAGAAGATATTGACCGATCAGTCTTCTGTAAGAAACTCCTCCTGTATTGAATCCCTTCATAAGAGCAGTTGATAGTATGGATCCGTTTCCAAGAGGTTTGAGGATACTGGCCTTTCTATTATCTGCAGCTTCGTGATGGCTTGATCTTTGTAGAAAATCCTCCAGCTCCATTCTTCTTATATCTATCGCCAACACTGTAGTGAAATATGTGACATGCATTATATGATCAAATAGAAGAGCCAGAGTTATGAAAAGGCAAAACTGTCTTCCAGAGCTGCCGACAAATGGTGAAATTAAACAAATGCCAGTCCCTTCTATTATAAGACTCATCGTAGACACAGGACCACTGGTGGATATTGCTTGATCCAATCTGGCGGCTAGAGAAATCTCATCTGATGTCTTAGATAGAGACATCACCAATCTAAACATGTTTTCGACACTGACGAAAACAACAATTGATAAAATCACCTGCATGGGGACTTGCAACATATCGGTATTTTTATAAAAGTATGAAGTTACCGTTGCACTAGCAAAAACTGCCAGAGATAGCTCAACTATGTATGCGAAAAGCAATCCTGCCCTCGACTTGACAGAGTGGATATTTGAGAGGGAAATCAAGACATAGGTGGAGACAAGGAGCGGTGATACGTTGATCAGTAACGATTCCATGCAGTTGCATGTTCTGTAGATTACCTTGAATACTTCTGATTTTTTCGCTTCAGCACTATTGATATCTGTTCGAAATATTGAAAACCGAGTGTCTTCTAAATGTTCTAACTGATGCAAGTTATCATTCCAAATTTTTTCAATTAGCTCATTGTTGTCACTCGAGTAAAGGATGCACAGCTGCAATGATTTCGCACTTTTCATTAGGCCGTCAACCTTTACAACACCAGAGAACAGTCCCAAGTGTGCCATTGGTAATTCAACGGCAGATGGCATTCCCTCTCTTAGGTGAATTGTCTTCAGAATGTTCACATCATTTTTCAATGTGTTCTCATCACTATCCCAATAGTTAAGGGGAGAGTATAGATATACAGTGGTTGAATTGGTGATTTCTTGGTTATTGAAAACGTTCAAACCGTTCAAAAGCTGCTGTTGTAAATGAAGGGTGTCTCTCAAGAAGTTTTTATCAAGAACGTTGGAAGCTTCTTTTGCTGAAGGATCAGTTTCAAACAAATTGTATTCCTCATTGTTGTAATAGTTGATATTTGGTTGCACCCATATGGATTTAAAGTGGAAATCACTTTTCTGCGGTATCGTGTCGTCCAGGTGGTCAATGAAGACTGATTTAATGAATCTGGAATGGTTAGAATTTCCATGCGACACCAACGAAGGGGATGCATAGAGAGCGTATAGAGTTGGATACCCTAACACAAAAAATACTGCTGATGGCCATAGGATGAATGCAGCAGGGTGTTTGAGTAATCGGCTTATCAGAAGTCGGTGATAGGTTTGCAAGAATTCTTGCCATAGGGCATACTCTGTAGCTATGGAGTGCTTCCACCTCCTATAGCAATATATGAGCATACTCAGCATTGTGTATAAGTGTGTCGTGGAGTGTATTACCGGATTTCCAATCCCTCGATGCAGCAGAGCCGGTGGTTACCTGTTATGTCTCTATAGGTTTCTTGACCAAATCTCAACGTTGGATAACGGTTGACCCTCTACGAAATAAATGGAAAATGTAGATCTAACTGGGTTGTCCGAAATTACAATGCACAAAATACGTGCACGTGTTCATCAGAAAGGATCTTATCTGAGTACCTTTCGCCCTATAATTTGCAATAACTATGTATCCTCAATTCTCATCATCACCAATCTTTGACTTCCGGGAGAATTAACTTCATAATAGTAAAAAAAAAACGGTGATCGTTCATCAAGTCAATAGTCGCGTCGATACACATTAATTAGTAGCTACAGTGTCACCAATTGTAAGTCTTCAAAAAACAGAGGGTAGAACAAACAAGTCTCTACCCAGATGCAACGTTATTAGTAGAATACATAGATATAAATACGCAGATGCAGAGTAACTATTCACGATGAGGCTCCGAGCCGGCCTTGCACACCTTGATCTCACGTACCCACTCACTGTTAAGAATCTGTTTACCAGTAATACGTCTGGAAGGTAGTGGATCAAGTAAGGAGTAGATGACATTGCGACACCTAGCTCTCTTGAGCGACTCGATAGGCTCGTATCCCTTAGCGTCCCGTCTCTTTGCAAGATACACGCTAAAGAATTCGTCTTCAACCCTGGCCAGCTTCCACAGTTGGCGCCCAGTCCTCATAGCCATATATATCACTCCACATGCCCAAATGTCGATGGGGCGTGGATCAAACTCTTTTTGGGTGTATTCTTCGGGGGCTATATATGGAGAAGATCCACATATACCACCACTAGGCTGAATATCTTCTTCCCAAGCCATCTTGAAGCATTCTGCATTTCCAAAATCGGTTATTTTAAGCGTCCCGTCAGACGTTAAAAGAAGGTTTTCAGGTTTTAAATCACGGTGAGCCACACCAATTTCATGCATGTATGTGACACCTCTAACTAACTGTTTGAAAAAGCAGTCAGCCTCGGCGTACTCAAGCTTTCCTGCAATCACAATAAGTGAATAAAGGTCACCCCCACAACAGTATTCCATCACTTCACAATAATCGCTCTTAGCATCTTTCAAAAGATCAAGAGTCGATATAATATTGAGATGTTTCAAAGAGGAAGATATGCAAAACTCGTTTGTCAAGCGCTTAGAGTATTTTTTGTCTGTTTCGTTTGGTCTTCGTTTGAATTCTTTCACCGCAAAAAACTGCTCTTTCTCAACACCATTGACAATGGTCTTTTTGTGTGCTACTCTTACAACACCAAATGCACCACGGCCAACCACTTCCTGGCATTGTCCGTATTTCTCAACAAAAGCCCTGTTGTCATTTTCTTCCTCCTTCACAGGAACACTAATAGCAGTTGTGGGCTGTTGACTACCATTTGGAGGTCCCGAAAACTGTGTGATGTCACCCCTTTTCACCTGATTGGCTAGACTGGAAAACAGTGTTGGGGGAAGTTGGTGGGCAGAAGCAGCACTGTTGGCGGCAGTGACTCTCGCCTTTGCCTCCTTGTCCAAAGCAGCAAGATTTGTCGACGATAGGATGTTGGGAATCGCCGAAACGGCGCCATTTCTTAGTTTCTTGGCCCCCATCCAGTCCTTCAGCATCTGGCCCAATTTTTCCTGTCTCCTTGAGTTCCTCAAATGGTGCTCGTGAGTGCCATCCTCGTGCATGGCAAACCGAGGAACCACAGGCGTTTTGGACGAAGCCAAAGAGGCTGATCTAGAAAGTGATCCCAGTGTACCATTGACACTGCCTGAGGTGCTGTGTTTGGAGCCTTTTTGCTTATGTAAATCGTGGGGATACTGGTCATATGTCTCGGCATTACGTCCGAGCGACGAGTTGGAGGAGGATCTCGAGTTTGTCTGAGATCCTAGCTGTTTGAGGTCGGCCACGGTCTCTAGACTGTGATCCTGCGACGCTATCAACGGCGATACGGGGCCTGTCCCTGGGCCGACAAGAGTCGACTTGGAGCTGTTGGTTGACAGCCATTCCGGCTTCGCAGGCTGCCCCTGCTCGCGCTCACTGCCCACCGAAACCCCGATAATCTTTCCCAGTCTCGCCAGAGCAGACTTCCGTGCCCTCTCGTCCTGCTGGCTGTTCACAATCGTTCCCATCTTGTCCGATTCCCCTTGCAACTCCCGAACTTAGCCACGTCTCCCACCCTTAACTACGCTTCCACGCTTAAGTACGCTTCCACGCTCTGCAACGCCTGCACCTCCGCAAATGATCACTTCCACGATCTGCTTATGCTTCTTGCTGCTCCTTTCTGTCCTATTTGACCCTTCTTTCCTCACAATTTACCTTCTTTCCTGCTTTTCTTTCAAACAAAATCCCGCTCATCTCTCTCCTTATTAGTCCATAATTATTTATTTTTATTTACCTCTGTGTGTCTGCGAAAAATTTTCCTCTAAAACTTTTTTTTATAGAAAGCGCAAGTAGTCAGCCACTGTCATAATAAGAATCGACGCACGGTCAGCGGACCATGCGGACTATGTATCTGGATTTGTAGCGCCCAAACAGGGCGCACTACTTGTAGATGTATTATAGGATTTTTTCTCCACACTGGCGCCCAGCAGTAGGGCCGCGGGTCGCCGTCATATAGGGCTGTCGCAGTGGTTGTGCCCGGTAATCGACGCGTCGCTGCTGTTCTAAGCACCCCCACTGCTATCCATTCGGCCTTCCTTCCGCACTGTCCTGGTGTGGTGTCACGCATTGGCTCAAACAGTGACTGAGCCGGTGGCTGGATGTACTGCGGGTCTCAAAGCACAGCGTCTACCTCTCGAGAGAGCATATGATGGTGAGTTTCTCGACATGTAGTTTCAGCAGACATTGCTCGCGCGCTACCTGGCGCACCACTTTCAGATACAGGTCGAACCGCAGACGGCCCTTGTCGTAGAGCCGGTCAAGATTGTACAGCAGGTCGTCCAGACCCTGCAGGCGCGTCACAAAACGGTACAGCTGATTGTAGACGGGGGTCTGTGCAATCAGCCAACTGTCGAGCTCGGTGCCGACTTTTGCACAAACAGACTCCAGATACCCGTTGAGATGGGTGATTTCCGAGCTCTTGGTGGCTACCACCTCTTTGTTCCTTGCGATTGCCTGCTCTAGGTAGTTCAAGTAGTTTTCGTCGTTGAGAGTAGTCTCCGTGAGCTTGATTAGTTCATTCTGCAACGGAATCAGTCTCTGCTGAACAATCTCGGTATCGAATCCCTGCTTAATCGCTGCCAGCTCTGCTTCCAGAGTCAGTCTCAGGTTGTTGATCACTTGTATCCTATTGGGATTGGGTGGCAGCAGTGGTGGTCGCAACGTCTCCTTGGACTTCAACAGCTCCTCGGGCATTTCTATCGGATGGATTTTGTTCATTGTGAGCTTAGAAAGAAGCGTTCCATCATTAGGTTTGTCTGTAGAGAGCTCTGGTTTGGGAGGCAAGCCAGGCTGTAATGGTTGCTCTCTCTGATGAGACTCCCGCAGTGGTGGATGTGTCTCAATGCACTCAACAAGAGCTTGCACGAAACGTAGCAATCGGTTATCTTTCGGAGCGATATTATCGTTGGATCTATCGTACGCATGCACCTCCTGCCATTCGGAGAGCATTGGGTGGTAGAACTGTCCACTCGAGTCGACGTAGTTGTTTGGCATCAGCTGCAAATCATCCGAGTCGCTCGTGAGATACACCACTGGTCCTCTTTGGGGGTACTCGAAGGGGATCCAAATCTCCAGGGGCACACCTGGTGCACCCTCTATCGGAATAGTGCCAAATAGCTCGACTAACAACTGCTGAACGCCTACCTCATTGACATAAATAGCTGTCCGCACTTTGAGAAAGGGGTAGCAGGTCAGAATCAGAGATATGTCCTGATAGCAAAGCACCGCATTTCGGTATTCTGGTTGAAGAACTCGGTATAGCCACTGTAGAAGTGAGTTTGGTAACTGTTTCCACATCTCGATAACCCAGACGGCCCCCCAACCACGCCGATTTGCTGTTTAGCATCGTCTGTAAAAGCATATTTAATCGTGATCTTTTTCTTTAGTTAAAAAGAAAAATTGACTGCTGTTTGGTTGTAAAAAAAAGGCCTGAGCTGAGATTTAGACGAGTTTACGGTCGTTTTGAAGGATCTCTTGTCGTGCTGGAAGGATAAAGAGGAACCCTAGTAGTGGTAAAGCTGCTGTGACATCGTTGGAGTGAAAAAAGAACGACAAACCAGCTACAATGAGCGGGTGAGTAGAAGTTGCGGTGGAGAAACATGAAGAGATGCTGTTGACTGTTTATCTGACCGATCAAAGAACGAGTTTTGTTACTAACCTGCGCAGTTGGACGGTTGTGTGGACAATGTTGGTCACAATAGTGATAGGGTCTGTGTTCTGGCGTTTTGCGCCCAAGCAAAATCAGACGTAAGTATAATTGTGATAATTTTGGTCGACTCCTAGTACTAACGGGTATATTCAACAGTGTTTGGAGGAGTACAGTATCGCTGACTTTGGCCATGATGTTCCTGATGTGGGCAATCACGTATTTGAGTCAGTTACATCCCCTTGTGGAGCCTAGAAGATCGGATCTCAGACCCGAGTTTGCGGAATGAATATATATACAGCTATTTAGTGCTTGACAATGTGCCAAATTACAAACTTCGAGATTACATGTAGAGATGTCAGCAATGGAGGTACCATAAGATACTTCCGTAGCGCTGTGCATTTCACGATCCACCCCACGGGTGCCAACAAGTATCAAGCGTTGACACCTCGTTTGGTGGCTTCCTCTCCTCCGTCACCAGAACCCATGATTCTACGGATGTAAAAGAATCTGAGGCAGAAATAGGAGGTTTGTTTACAGCCCAGCTTTTGTAGCTAAGTCACAAAAGTGGACCAATTCTAACGCGTGGGCCAAGTCTATAAAGCTGGCGGCCTCGTCACCATCGCTTCGCTGCTGCCGGGTGTGCCCGCAGCTGCAATGTCGCTTCCTAGAGCATGCTGCTGAACTGATGTTCCCACTGGTCCAGCACCTCAGCAGCGGTCTGGATCTTTTTTCAACGAGAGACGCTATGAACGTACAATCACAGCAAAAGAGCCAACACATAAGAAAAGAGAATAGTAGAGAAACATAAATGATGTCGACAGGTAGAAATTTTTGCTTTCGCCGTATATTTCAAAAAACACTCCTTTAGAGCCATTTCGGACATTGGGGCCAAGTAGGGCGACTTTAGGGCGACTGTAGGGCAGTTGGGATGCTTGAATACATGTTTATTGCCCTTAACGTGCTACTGGCACCGCTGAGAGTTCTGGTGGTGCGGCCAGTAGTGATATTGGTCAGGGTTGTGCTGTTTGGGCTTGTGCAACTGCCTGTGCGAATCGCAGCCTATGTGCTGGGAGTGGATCTGGGGTCGTTGGAGATCGATGTTTCAGGCGTTCTGGATTGCGCAGGCGTGATCTACCAGCTGGGAGCGATGGCGGTGTTGCTGGGGTTGTGTGTGGGGCTGGCGAACGGGCTGTCGCTGTGTGCTGTGAGCTATCTGCTAACGTTCCGACGGACGTCGATCGATCTGGGCCGCCCCTTCACGTATCCGTATCTGTTGTGGCGCCGGTTCCTACATTTCTACGCCTACTGGGACATGAAGGCGCCCGCCAGGCGCTCGGCGTCGCCGCGCTCGGTGCCTGCGACGCCCGTCAAGACGCTGCCGGACCAGTTTCCGTCCACAGGCCTGCGCGTCTCGACGGAGAATCTTGACAGCGGTCTCAAGCTGCGCGACTCCCGCTACGCCACCTTCTACGAGGACGATGACGGCTACGACACCATTCGCGCAGAGTCCTCGCTCAAGACCTCGCCCTCCGCTACCGCCTTCCCCTCGCGCTTCTCCACCATCAGAACCGACTCCCTGTTTTCCTACGACCCTGACACCGACACTGACACCTATCCTGACGAGACTGACCACCGCATACCCGACTCCGCCGCCGTTTCCGCTCTCAGTTCCGCCAGTCTCGCCACTACTGCTCTCACTCCTGCCACTGCCACTGCAGCCGCCTCCCTCCCTGTATCCCACCGCTCCCCCTTCTCCGACAATCCACGTTCCGACCGTCCAAAGACCCTTCTTTCCTCTTCTTCACTCCCTTCCTCCTCCTCGCTCAACGTTATCCATGAGGATTCAGAGTGACTTATCTATGTGTGGAGTTGCGGCTCACAAATTTATTACGCGGCTGTGCAATGCAATTGATTGTTTTTTTAACATGGCAGTTTGTGACAAGTTATAAGGGCCGGATCGGTGAGTGAAGAGAGGCAGAGGAAGCAGTAAAGTGGAAGTAGGAGCAGCAAGAGCAACAAGAGCAGCATCAGCAGCATCAGCAGTATTAGCAGACTGCAGACGACGCATGCACATGGGTATGGACATGTACAGGCCAACTCTGGGACGGCGGCACCACGAAGAGCGCGCAGACCTGTTCTTAGAAGCATTTCTCTGCTACGTAAGCCGGTCCCGTACGATGTTTGGAGACACCAGCGACTTGAGACAGCTTGAGCGTGCAGTAGCGCTGCACATGCAGCGGTTCCTGTCGCGACTGGGTCTGATCGTGCTGTGGTGCACCAGCCTGAACACCGGCGCATGGCCCACGCTCACACTCGCCGTCTCGCTGCGGTTCACGGGACCCAACATGTTTCTGCATCCACACTGCCCCGACGGCGATCTGCGAAGGTACAGCTACTCTGTGATGATCAGAATGTTGTTTGGCGCACCGCTATCTCGACATAGAGATATGGACAGGCTGCTTCGGCACTATCTTGCCAGCAGCGCCCATCTGCTGCATCTCAAGGCCGTCCCACTTGCTTACCATGGTATTGTCGTTCTTTCGGTCACCATCCACGTTGTTGTTGACTGTCTGGACTAATGTCGCTGCGGTCTCCCTGTGTAGCGAGCTTTTGTCATTATGTATTGTCTTAATAACATCTTTACACCATCCAATGAGACTAAAAATTTTCAACTTTTAGCTGTTGAGCTTTGTAGAATAACTGAGATACAAGGGGGCCTGAAAGTGTAAGATCTCGTAGAAGGAGAGTGGTAAGAGATAGACGATTTGATTCAAGATGTCAGAGGACTATATGATCAAACCGGAGAACGTTGTTCCTTCAAACGATACCTCAGAATGGCCGCTACTGCTGAAAAACTATGACAAGCTACTTGTTAGAAGCGGACACTACACTCCTATTCCAGCAGGATGTTCGCCCCACAAGAGAGACATCAAGAACTACGTTGCATCAGGAATCATCAACCTTGACAAGCCATCAAACCCATCGTCACATGAGGTGGTTGCTTGGATCAAGCGGATCCTTAGAGTAGGGAAGACTGGTCACTCTGGAACTCTGGACCCAAAGGTGACTGGATGTCTGATTGTGTGTATCGACAGAGCCACCAGACTGGTGAAGTCCCAGCAGGGTGCAGGTAAAGAGTATGTGTGTGTCGCAAGACTGCATGATGTGCTGGAAGACGAAAAGGCCATGGCCAGAGGACTAGAAAATCTGACCGGTGCTCTGTTCCAGCGTCCACCACTGATCTCTGCTGTGAAAAGACAGTTGCGAGTCAGAACCATTTACGACTCTCAGCTTTTGGAGTTTGACAATAAGAGAGGTCTCTCTGTGTTTTGGGCCTCGTGCGAAGCCGGTACATACATGAGAACTCTCTGTGTGCACTTGGGTATGCTATTAGGAGTTGGGGGACACATGCAGGAGCTCAGAAGAGTGAGATCTGGTGCTTTATCCGAGAACGATAACCTGGTGACCCTCCATGATGTTATGGACGCTCAATGGCTCTATGACAATGCTAGGGATGAGAGTTATCTCAGAAGAGTGATATCTCCACTGGAAACGCTGCTTGTGGGTTACAAAAGAGTGGTTGTTAAGGATTCTGCAGTCAATTCCGTCTGCTATGGAGCGAAGCTAATGATCCCAGGTTTGCTGAGATATGAGGACGGCATAGAACTATACGATGAGGTTGTGCTAATGACCACTAAGGGTGAGGCTATTGCCATTGGCGTAGCTCAAATGACCACTGTGGATTTGGCATCGTGCGATCATGGTGTTGTTGCAAAGGTGAAGCGATGCATCATGGAAAGAGATACCTATCCAAGAAGATGGGGTCTTGGGCCTGTTGCTCTAAAGAAGAAGCAGATGAAGGCTGATGGAAAGCTCGATCAGTATGGCAGACCGAACGAAAACACTCCTGCAGAGTGGAAGAAGGACTATGTGAGTCACGAGGATGTTGCTGCTCCTGCGGTTCCTGAGTCCAAGCTCCAAGTTCCCGAAATTCAAAAGGCCAGAGGGTCCATTCTGGAAGTTGAGAAGGACAAGCAGGACAAGAAGGACAAGAAGGAAAAGAAGGAAAAGAAGGACAAGAAGGACAAGAAAGAGAAGAAGGACAAGAAGGAGGATGAAGAAAAGAAGGAGGACAAAGAGAAGAAGGACAAGAAGGAAAAGAAGGAAAAGAAGAGAAAGGCCGATGACGAGGTTTCCGAGAAGAAGAAGTCCAAGAAGTCCAAAAAGGACTAGATTTTTTTGTATTCTATACTGTGTGCATTCTCAGCACCAATTCTGTCTTCCCATATGCAAATAATATCGTCTTTATCTGTGGTGTAACCTCCCAATACCGAGCTACAGTGTGTCGTATTGCAGGAAATGTCCGGGACAGTTGTGTAGCAGGGCTGTGCTAAACCGGAAAAAACGTAAAAAAGTACAGCTAAATGAATTCAGCATTTGTTACTAAGTTGCGAAACAAAGGGTTCAGTGTAGTCAAAGAAGGCGACAGAAGTGAATCTGGACGCTGCTTAAGCTGCATCAAACACATAAATATGTCTTGGGATGGATTCAAGAAGGCTATGTCCCGTGCGGGTGCATCGGTAGGTAAACAGTAATGCTCGAAATGGGCTATAATGGCGACGACAAGAGCGCTGAGAAACTAACATTGTATATAGGTCACGGTGAAAGCTGCAGACAAAGTCATAGACAGAGACTATGACATGGAGGAGAGAAGATACAGATCTTTGGAGAAAGCTGGTACCGAACTCGCGAAAGAGACGAAGGGTTATCTGGATGCACTCAGAGCCGTAACTGCGTCGCAGGTTGCCATGGCTGAAATCATCAACAATCTATATGAAGATGCAAGAGCACTTGGAGGACCCAACGTTGGTGGTTACTATTTGACGGCAGTACAGGAGTACGACCAGGAGACAGTTAAGCAGCTTGATGGGCCTTTTAGAGAGACAGTGTTGGAGCCAGTGAACAAGTTTTCTTCCTACTTCAGTGAGGTCAACGAGGCCATCAAAAAGCGGGCACACAAGAAACTAGACTACGAACAGGCAAAGAGCAAAGTGAGACGCTTGATCGACAAGCCTGCCAAAGACGCTTCCAAACTTCCTCGGGCTGAACGTGAGCTGCAGATGGCAAAAGATGTGTTTGACGATCTAAATGACCAGCTCAAGACGGAACTTCCGCAACTTGTGGATTTGAGAGTGCCATACTATGATCCTTCGTTCGAGGCGCTTGTGAAGATTCAGCTGAGATTCTGTACTGAGGGCTACGCAAGGCTTGCTCAAGTGCAGCAGTACCTTGAGCAGTCAAGCAGAGATGAGTATGCAAACGGGTTGCTTGACGGTAAGATTGACCAACTTTTGGTAGAGATGAGCAAGCTCAATATTTGCGCTCTTGGCGTCAAATGAGTCGCCAGAATGATGATAGCTTATTTAGGTGTATAGGAAATTTCCAGTTATGATGTGTGATTATAAGATTTTTCAATCTAGCGTTACAAAGCACGTTGCAGCTTTCGGTTGCTTCGTACAAGGGATCGTTCGATAACAGGCTGCGGAGAACCTCATTTGTAGCATAACATCAAAGTGCAGAACCCCTTCGTGGTCGATCGACGCAATCGACCTTTTTCCAGCCACTTCTAGAAGGTTCCATTTCTGGAAATTACAACTTCGTCCGTGGCATGAGTATTAAAATTGAGAACGAATGGATCACTCAGGATATATAGATCAAGGTGATTAATCTTTGCTGTGGATTGTATGGGTTTATGAAGTAGTTCTTTCGGGAATCTACTGAGAAAACAGAAATTTCATAGTTTAACAAGTACAAAACAATGGTGAAAGAGACCAAATTGTATGATCTGTTGGGAGTATCACCATCAGCCTCTGATGCTGAACTTAAAAAGGGGTACCGAAAGATGGCCCTTAAGTACCACCCAGATAAGCCTACAGGGGATACAGAAAAGTTCAAAGATATATCAGAAGCCTACGAAATTTTATCTGATGGTGACAAGAGAGAGGTATATGATCAATATGGATTAGAAGCTGCTCGTGGTAACGCTCCTGCAGGAGGCAATCCATTTGGAGGAGGAGGGGGAGGATACGAAGGAGCAGGGGGTGCTGGCAGAGGAGGCCGCACGTTTTCGCAAGCTGATGCATTTAACTTGTTCAATCAGTTTGGAGGATTCGAAGATCTGTTTAATGGCGGAGGAAGTAGTTTTGGGGGTTCTAGAGGTGGTTCTCCATTCACGTTTTCTACCTCCAGTGGAGGTATGGGTGGTATGCCTAGCGGTATGGGAGGCATGCCTGGTGGCTTTGGTGGAATGCCTGGTGGCTTTAGTGGTGGCTCTGCGCCGAAAAGAGAGCCCGTCGTTGTTGATCTAAATGTTCCTGTCACATTGGAGCAATTGTTCACTGGTGGCTCGAAGAAGATGAAGATCAAGAGAAAGGGACCAAGTGGACAGCTAGAAGAAAGAATAATAGATATTAATTTGAAGCCAGGATGGAAGGCAGGCACGAAGTTGACTTATCCAAACGAGGGAGACTATCAGGACGGAATGAGACAGACGCTAAGATTTACAATAGTTGAAAAGCCGCATGAGTTATTTACTAGGGATGGTAACGATTTGAAAACTGTGGTGAAGTTGTCCTTCAAAGAGTCTCTTCTCGGGTTTGAGAGAGAAGTGAAGACCCTTGATGGCAGAAGAATCCCTCTTAGTAAGTCGACTCCTACACAACCAGGTACGGTGTCAACATATCCTGGACTTGGAATGCCGATCTCAAAATCCCCTGGATCCAGAGGTGATTTGAAGGTGGAATTCAAGGTGGATTATCCATCATACTTAACTCCACAGCAGAAGCAAGCCATATCTTCTTGCTTTTAAAGAACATTCATAACACTCATTCTCCTCCTCTTCTTGTACGATAGAATCAATGTTGTCATTGTATGACATCTGCATGCTTGTCTGGTCGCATTAATAAACGGCTTATACGCTCTTGGTAAAAAATGAATATAATTATCTTGCAAGAATTTGTGTAGAAGCTACCTTACAAAAAATGATGTATGAAAAATAATATTGAGCCATCTATTATGTTGAGATTGTTGATGTAAATCATTTATAGCCCCTGACTAACGCATCTGACTAAGGAGCAGTAGAGTCGTGATGTCTGTGATACTGGCTTCGGCAGGGTACGACCACACGATTCGGTTCTGGGAGGCCTTGACGGGAGTTTGTTCGAGAACCATTCAACATAGCGACTCGCAGGTCAACCGTCTGGAGATCACGTCGGATAAGAAGTTTCTTGCAGCAGCTGGAAACTCAAAGATTAGATTGTATGATATTCGTTCCACAAACCCTAACCCAGTGACATCATTTGAAGGGCATACAAGAAACGTTACGTCTATAGCTTTCCAGATAGAAAACAAATGGATGTGCTCTTCGAGTGAAGATGGAACAGTGAAAGTGTGGGACGTTCGTGCACCCAGTGTACAAAGAAACTACAAGCACAATTGCCCTGTGAATGAAGTGGTAATACATCCAAATCAGGGCGAGCTGATTAGCTGTGACCAGAATGGAAATGTGCGAATTTGGGACTTGGGAGAAAACAAGTGCACACATCAGCTAATTCCTGAGGAGGACACATCAATACAGTCAATAAGTTGTGCATCAGACGGATCAATGCTGGTGGCAGGCAACAACAGAGGTAACTGCTACGTGTGGCAAATGAGAAACAACCAGGACCAGACACAGCTAAAGCCTGTGCACAAATTTAAGTGCCATTCCAAGTACATTACAAGAGTGCTAATATCGGCCGACTGCAAGCATCTCGCTACCTGTTCTGCAGACCATACGGCCAGAATATGGTCCACCACTGAAAACTTTGGATTAGAAACAACGCTTCGAGGGCATCAACGGTGGGTGTGGGACTGTGCTTTTAGTGCCGATAGCGCTTATTTGGTGACAGCATGCTCCGATCATTACGTGAGGCTGTGGGATCTCAGCACCAGCGAGACTGTAAGGCAGTATAATGGGCACAACAAGGGAGTAATATGTGTTGCATTGAATGATGTATAGATGTTATTAGAACTGAATGTATCAATATTGGCCTGTGGTTAATGCAGCTGTATTGTAGTGAAGGTGATTCTTTTGATCCCAAGGGGTAAAAAAAAAGAAAGTGCGACAACTGCAGGACTCGAACCTGCGCGGGCAAAGCCCAAAAGATTTCTAATCTTTCTCCTTAACCACTCGGACAAGTTGCCTCTAACGGTGAATTTGTGTTGGTCAGTTCAATAAACCAAGCAAGACTTATAGCTGAACTCTTTTCTTCGTTACTTATTTAATTATTTTTTTTCTATAGTTTTATTAAATTAGTTGGTCAGGGTTATTATTATCAGTTGACATATCGATATATCTATATTTTGAAAACTTAACAAAATAATGTACTATAGGCGTTTAGTGGTACGACTGTCAACGAAATGACTTCAGTTTTTTTGGACCCTTTCTCTCTCAATAGTGCCCTAATCCCCCCATTCAAAAAACAAGCTTTCTAGCTTTTACTATAATCTTTGTTTACATGTCTAGAAAAATCCCAACTCAGTAGCAACTAATAGCTTTCTATGACACCAGCCTAATCTTCATCAGCCCCCGATCGGAGTTGGAGGTCCTGGGTTCTTCTCAACTGAACCCCTCTATACTTCTTGTTTGAAAAAAAACGAAGCCAAAGAAAAGGGCACCTTTAGTCGCGCGCCATGCTGAGTAGTGCGATCTGTTGCACGTGATCGCTGTGTGAGACTCTGTTCGGGTAACACTTATTCGACTGGTGTCCGTTTGTCTGGATTGCACGACCCCTTAGAAGAGAGCAGAGTGGTTCTCTTCTGTTAAGAGAAATAAAGGAGAGCACAGGTTGTAACATCTGGCATGTGATTTGTATCACATGACACCAACTGTGGTATAGGCTTTTTTAAAGTTCAATATAACGTTGAAATGGGGTAGATCAAGAAGGATATTATTACCTTCAAGTCATGGCGCTTCATTTCAGCCAGCTGTCTCAACACAGCAATACCGTGCTTGGTATTTATCGAGCTTTGCTGCGTAATGCCCTAAGATGTGATAATATATCTTACAAAACTCGTTCAGCCCTTCTAAGCAGGATTCATCATAATTTCAGAGCTCAGAGAGCGGTTGTCAACTCTCTGGTTTGTCAACAACTTCTACAACGATGTATTAGTACAAACAAATTACTTCAATGCTGTCATAGTGGCGATTCGACTAGTCTAGAGATTCTACATTCTGAACTGTTTCAACGACGAAGAAACGAACTTTCCGAAGTCAATCAACTGCTGAATGAAGAGAGAAAAAAACACCATCCCACGGCTGAGGATATCCTTACACAAATAGAGAAAAGAAGACTCAAAAGCTGGGTGCAACTTTATATAAAAAGAAAGCAGCTGTTAAAAGAATTCCCCACAAAATCAAAGCTTGACCAAAACTATATTGATGATATTCTCACTTCAAAAGTGCTTTACGAAAAGACGGAAAAAAAGCTGCTCAGAGTAGCTGAGAAGCTTGAAAGACCTTCCACAGCTAAGTTGAAAGCCGTCTCTGGTACCTTCAATCGGGTGTTCTTTATCATTACGCCTTGGAATGACGTTCTCAATACTGAGGGATCAAGTTTTCTTCACAAACAGAGAACAAGACATGAGGCCTATCATGTAGACTTGCTTCAATTTCAGAAGTATAAAGAAGAGTGGTATTCTCTCTATTTTCAGGAGCAGCAATGGGAGGAAATGCTTGATCAGAAAACTGATCGTCGAAGAAACGAAGAGGATGGAAACTGGCTTGAAATGTTTCGCTGGTATGAGGGATATCTGAAATCTGTTTCACAGCAGATAGAGTGCGATACTATCAATCACAACAAGCGAGAGTACTGCTACTTTCAAAAGTTGAAACCAGAGTTTGATGCAAGATTTAATGGTGCTCGGCAAAACATGCAACGACTTCTTGAAATTAAAAGCAAGACAAAGATGGGACCTTACACTGATGTCGTTGATGGTAGCCTTGGCGAACTAATGTATAAGCACTACTTCAAATCTCCAACCAAGCTACGAAGATTAGGGATAATGTGAGTCGTTAGCATTAATAATGTAGGTAGAAAAGCCACTAAGCAAAAAAACATGTCGTGAGTCAACTGTTGATCTGGCCATAGATGGGCTCTGATTGCTGTGCTCCCCTATTTTCTACTATTTTTATGGCAGTCAGCTTGTCAATAAGTTCATCTGTCTCCAGTTGCGGATCGTCCACCTTCATCTGTCGCAGCAAATACACAATATCATCCATCTGACCTTTTCCATTAGAATCCAGAACGTCATCAAGTAGTATAATGAGAGATTCGAGCGACTTCGAGTGGAAGAATGGAAGATTCAAGTCGCTTCTCGAAAATAGCGCATCAGCACTCAGCTGCTTCTTGTAAAATTCAGAGCACTGATAATGTCGCTTGGTACAATATTTTGAATTATACGATCTAGGCAGCCTCAACTTTCGCACCAATGAGTTCACTTGTACCTCCTTGATCTTGCTGGGATCATTAAAATCACATAGTGGATATCCACAGTAGTGGTTAATGGTTCGTTCTGTCACCAGCTCATCATAAGCTTGCGTTGACAAGTATCTCGAAACTACCTTCAAAACCTCTCGGTCGCAACAGTGCTCCATGAGTCTTTCTATGAGCTTGAAAGTGAGTTGACTGGACTCCCCTGGGGTCAGCGTTGACTTCGTCTCATATGGCTTCAAAATGACTAAAATGTCAGGTATTGTAGTTATTATTCGCCGTTGTGGCGCAGAGACATACATAGTAGTAGATGACCCCATGTTTAGGTCTCTTATTACTCAAATAGAGTCTCTAACTTTTTTTATTCTCGGTCGCTTCGTTTCTTCTGTTTGCAGGCATAAAGCCTAGAGTTTAGTAAGCTCTTTTAAGATACCAGCTATCTCAGAAACCCACTGGGCATTGTCTTCTAGCCAACGGCAATTCATTTAGCGACTGTTTACCAATAGAGACCAATATATGATGACAATATAAAGTAAACATCTCTACACAGGATATTATGAGGATTCTCCGTAC
The DNA here is from genome assembly GCA_030579375.1 of Ogataea populi-albae. Lineage (NCBI taxonomy): Eukaryota > Fungi > Ascomycota > Pichiomycetes > Pichiales > Pichiaceae > Ogataea > Ogataea populi-albae. The sequence continues at coordinate 214,244 of JAKTQY010000013.1, forward strand.
TTGAATCGTTACATCTGATAGAGTGATTGGACAGTTAAGAGGGCAAACGTTCACTTGGTGGAAAAGCTGTTCGTCGGACATTCACCAGTTGCAGAGAACTAGCTTCAGCTTTTCCTGCTGTTTTGGTTGGTCGTTTCTATCCACTCCCAGAGTTGGTGGTATCAGAATTGATCTGGTGAGCTATTAACTGGGCTGTGCCACCCCTCTAATTTTCCAAGTTCAACTGTCAGCGTTGCTTTGTTGAAGCTAGCTCGGTAGATAAGCTGGGTTTTGAGGTATATGACCGGTCTCGGCAGCACTCAAGTCGGTATTTCAGACCCATGATATCTTCATTTTAGCTCCAGCTATCTAGGACCACGGTCTAGATGAGTGAACTACCGCAATTGGTGACTAATCCGCCTCCTGGAATGACAGTAGAAGGAGAACAAATTCAGTCAACGAGTTCACGATCCAGAATTGATTCGAAACCATATCCTCATAAAATAATGGTTCCTGAAAATGATGCAGAAGAGAAAAACAGTATGGAAGGAAGGGGGCGCGCACACAACCACAGCCGTGGGAGGCAAAGCTCTAGGAGCAAGCATACCCCCCATTCGGCCATCTCTTCATCGAGACATGCAGGTACAACCCTGTGGCACCTCTTGCTATCTGAGTTAAATTTTACAAGAAGTAACGACGAGAACACTAAGGGAAGTGCAACGACCACGGAAGATACTACGATCAACTCCGAGCTACTTTTGAACTTCGTCAAACTGCCCGTCTATCTTGAAAGGTTTATGCTGTTTGGTCTCATTTATTGTGTGATTGTCTTTTTGAAACAGTTAACCATTGTTCCACTTCGTGTTGCGATACATGGTTATCTGCTAGTCCGTTCCTTCTTTACAAACAGAAGCATACCCTCAGAGAGTCTACGCCAATTGCTCAAGATTAAAAACGATATCATATCCGTGCTTTTGATTCTCCTGAGCTTACTTACTCTCACAAATCTCGACTCAAGTAAAATATACCACAACATCAAGGCTGGTACTGCTGTGAAGCTGTATTTTATGGTTGGGGTGCTGGAAATCGCCGATAAGCTTCTTAGCGCCGTTGGACAAGACATTGGGAAGATCATATATCACATCAAAGTGTGTCCAGATGACGGAGAGCCTAAGAAACAGTTATGGGGTCAAACATTACCGAGGTTTGCAACAATTGCATTGATTAATGTTGGATATCTTTCTTTCCACTCGTACGTCTTAATTTACCAAATAATGGCCTTGAATGTCGCCATAAACTCTTACTCCGACGCGTTATTGACGTTGATTCTGTCTAATCAGTTTGCTGAGCTGAAAGGCTCTGTTTTCAAAAGAACTGAAAGAGAGGGTCTTTTTCAGATTTCTTGCGCTGATTTGAATGAGAGGTTTCAATTATTGGTGATGTTGTTCATAATCTCATCGAGAAATTTGTTTCAAATTTACAACTCTTCTAGCAGTGGGCTCTTTGACAATCTTAAACCCAACTCGTGGTACAGTGATATGACGTTCTCCAAAGGTTTCAACGATTGGATAGGATTTCTCATGGGGCCCATGCTCATAGTGATTGGCTCTGAATTGCTAGTTGACTGGCTTAAGCATTCCTATATAACAAAGTTCAACAGAATCAAGCCGAAAATCTACGGACGCTACATGCGGGTACTCTCGATGGACTATGCCAACAGTTTCAAAGCTAACATTTGTGGCTCCTCTGACTCAGCTCGATCTGAGTATCCAGATATGCTTCTCCGAAGAATAGGTCTTCCAATCCTCCCTACTATAGTTGTCTTTTTGAAGATGGCTGTTTATCCTTGGGTCAAACGGTTGGTATTCTCTGATGAAGCTAGCGGAATAAGCGTGCTAGGATTGCTACTTGCAGCTGCTTTGTTTGCTTTTTTGATAATCGTCCGCCTTAGTTTGTCCCTAGTTCTCCTGAAATGGTCGAACCAGATTCTCAAATACTCAGTCTCACGATCGGTCCAAGATGTTTTTGTGAAAGGCGTACCTAATGTGACACTTGCGGATATCAGTGAACAAAATGTCAGATCAGCGCTGTACGAACCGAACGAATCAATCCCTCCATCCCTTGAAGAACGTAGACTGAAGGCAGCAGATTCAGGTCACGACTTCGACCTACTAGGATCGGTAGTTAGGTTCGATATGGCTGACAAGCGAATTTGGTGATCCTCAGCTATCTTGTTGTGTCGTTACGTACGAGCTCAGCTTCGATTAAGCTGTTCCAAAAATGGAATTTTACCGCGCCTTGTTCTTTTTATCAATCTCGGTGTGAGATGTGAAATACTTCTGTGATGACAGAGATGGAGAAAAAAGAAAGGCTGCACGAGGCTATCTACAGCTCAAAGACTACCAAGTGACACGGAAAGAGTACTTGGTGATAAGCAAGACCAACCAAAAAGATGTCTGAAGAAACCCCCTTGATTGACGATGGAGGTATCCCTAAGATTGCGTCAATCCAAGAGTACAGTGCTACCATAATTGATGCTGAGGCAGAATTGGGTACAGTCGGAGATGATAATAAGCATCCTCCCGTTACTGCTCTTTCTGAGACCAGGATAATAGCGAAGTCGAGTTTTCCACTGATCGTTGCATTTTTCCTTCAATATTTTCTGAGTGTGAGCCCACTACTGATAATTAGTAGAGTCTCAACACTCGCGTTAGGATCTGCCAGTCTAGCTACCATGTATATGAATATAACATATCTAGGGGTGATTCAAGGCTGTGTGACTGCGATTGATTCATTTGCCCCGCAAGCGTTTGGTGCTGGGAATTTGTTGCAGGTAGGAGAGGCTGTTCAGAAAAACCTTATGGTCAACGTCCTCTTACTAGTACCGATGGTTTTCCTTTGCTGGTTTAGTGAGCCAGTTTTGAATTTTCTGCAACCGGATCCAAATCTGGCTGCCCTCTCCCAAACGTACCTTCGGGTGGTTACGTTTGGTGTTCCTGGGTTGCTATTTTTTGAGTTGGGCAAGCGCTTTTTACAATCTCAAAAGATATTTCATGCCTCGACCTATGTTTTGCTAGTTGTTTCACCTCTCAGTTTGATTATGACTTACATTTTTGTCTTCACACTAGGGTTCGGTTTTATTGGTGCTCCTATAGTGGTTGCAATCTCTTTTTGGTTAATGGCGATTCTTCTATTCTTTTATGTGTGTTTTGTTGATGGAAAACAGTGCTGGGGAGGGTTCAGCACAAAAGCGCTATTCACTAATCTTTATGAGCAGATATATTTGGCTCTGTTCTCTCTGATTGCAGTAGAGGCTGAATACTTTGCTTTTGAAGTGATGTCACTGGCAGCGGCCTATTTTGGTGAAGTCCAGCTTGCCGTGCAGTCAATTTGTTCTGCAGTCGGTTCGCTTGTGTTTCAAATCCCATTTGCACTTTCTTGCGCTATTGCTACTCATATCGGCCAGCTTATTGGTTCTGGTGAAAGGAAGAACGCCATTAAAGCCACTCACCTTTGCATGAAAGGGGCTGTTGTTTTAGGTATTCTCAACTTCACATTGTTAATGGTGTGTATAAAACCCATCACAAAGATTTTTACAAGCGACAAAGAGGTGGCATCATTATGCTACAAGGTTCTTCCAATACTGTTCCTAACACAATGCTATGATACTTTGAATGTTACTTGTGCTGGGCTTTTGAGAAGTCAAAGAAGGCAAGATCTCGGCTCGATAATGAACCTATCGTCATACTATTTACTTGGCTTGCCACTTGCATACTATTTGGCTTTCAAATTTGATTTAAAAGTTGTTGGCTTGTGGACAGGTCTGACCATTGCAGTGTTGACACTGACCGTCATGGAAACGATTGTTCTTGCGAGAACTAACTGGAACAAGGTAATGGAAGCCGCTAAGAGTAGCACTGAGGATAATTTAGAATTCTACTGATATTTATTTATAATAGAGATACGCGCATGCTGAAAGTAAATCAAAAGATTATTAATCTATAAATGCAAACTATGATCTATGAAGCGTGAAGATTGTGAAATCCAACTTGAGAGTGCTTGGTAGCTCGTATAACACATAAGAAAAATCCCTATCACAAAAATGACATAATTTAGAATTTTTTGTTGTCTCGTAAGCTCATTTTTATAAGATTTCAGAAACAACAAGGAAGGATATATGTAAATCAATGGGACACAAGTGAAACTCCCAATAAGAGATACGAAGTGGTCAAGATCGCTAGATCCCACATAAGCAATCGAGCACATGGACAAAACCACAAAAATCCTCAACATGTTTTTTAACCATTTGACCACAGCGTTTGATTTTCCTGACACAATTCCATCAGCGTCAACAACGTAAGTATTATCTGGTAGACTAGGGAACTTTGTCGAAGGAATCTCCTGATACTCTCTAGCATCAAATTCAGTGGAATCATATCCCGCTAATTGATCATTGTTCGATATTAGAGAAGAAGCCTCAGAACTTCTCCGGATCTTGTCTATCCAACCTCGTCTATTCTCATGAAAAAAATAGTTCTCGAATATTTTGATCGCTGGAAATAGCTGCAAGGGTGTGGACAGAAGAATGGCTAAAGCATAGCAAAACTGGATAATCGATGTTGCAGAATTTTTAGGAAAATTCATTAGTATAACGGTTTTGACATCATCACCAAAGCTTAGATATGACAAACTTGAAAGTGTCATGAATATTATTGTTACCGTTATCATGACCAACACGAGCAATCTGTTGAAATCTTTGGGGCTAGCCATTGATTCTCGAATAGGAATAAGTAAGCCTATTCCCTCATATGAAAAGACTGCTGTGCCTATAAACAGTGGCCAAGTATCACTTTTGAATAATGCCAACTTAGGTGAAACTCCATTAATGAACAGGTTTGCAGATGAGCAGCCATAAATATAAAGCAAGCCCAACAAAATAAAAAAGTCCGCGACTAATGCAGTAGAGCTCAGCTTTCCAATATTTCTCGTCAGCGACAAAGGCATAATAATCAAAAGTTGAATGATAATGAACAGCTCTATGCCGTACTCCTTAGATGTAATGGACGAGAAAACTTCTCGCAAGTTTTCTCCAACAAAAACAGTGTAGCAACTCGCAAATCCCAGTTGTGATAATGCAAGAGAAGTCAAAATCATAAGTTGAAACTTGGGCCCATAGAGTTTTAAGCCGAGGTCTCCATAACCAAGAACATGACTTTTGCAAGTTGATGAAACTAATATCACGAAACAATAGTAAGATAAAACAGAGAACATCACTATCATAAAATTAGAAAATAGTAAGCCACCATTGGAATAGGACTTGGGCAAAAAGACAACACCTGTACCAACAAAAGCTTTGAGAAGTAAAAGAAAGGTTTTGGTATTAGAAGTCTTTTTTCTTGATATGCCTTTCGTCATCTTCTTTGATCGAGCGAGCTTCTTATGTTGTTGAAGCATTTTCTTAGTGCCCGAAAAAAGTTTGTTTTGCAAAGTGACATTCATTGCACTTGGGCCACTACCATTGGAGACTGTCGACATGCGTCCCCTTCTCCCTGATTGCAAATGCTTGCTTGAGTTAGTAGTGGGGTCACGAAAAGAAGAGATCTCTGACTCCTCAGTTACCATGGCTTCATCATCACTCGTTTCAGCTTCGTTAGCATCGTTGTCGGAGGAGGAGAAAAAATCGTCGTCTTCAACCGATCCTAATTCATCATCCTCATTCTCTCTCAAGTCTTCCCCTGCAAAATGACCATATAGCATTAGAAATTCAATGAAGTTGTTCGTAAAAAAATTAGGATTTGTAAGTGCTTTTGACTTTGGTTTTCTGTTCATGTTTCTGTGATTGTGAACAAATGTTTCATCAAACTCTTCTTCAGAAAGTCTGTCTCTGATTTCCTCTAGTTGATGGTCTCTGTGTTTTTGAGTAATGAAACTTCTTCTGAAACCTCCAGGTAGCTTCATCTCATTAGCATTCATCGGAAGCTCACCAATCGCAGTAGGGCTTTCGAAACGAGACAAACTGCCAGCATCACTAGCTGTTATATTCGCAGTGGACAAAGAGTCGGAACTTGCCAGCCTCCTCAACGGAGACATGGAACCCTTTTGGTCGCTCACCCAATTGTATATTCCTCTCGTTATATCTCCTCCTGGCTGTTTTAATGAATCGAAGTCTGCCCCTGCTGGAGAAATTCCCATTTTTGACGAATCGTCTGGCCTTTTATTGCTTGAATTCGCCAGGTTCAGATGTCTTTCAACCACTTCCACAACATGTGGATTTGGACTATGAATATCGATCTCCGGAGATGCAACTCTGGGATTGAAGATCGGCGAGGCGGGTTTCGATCTAACGCTTCCAGATGGTTCATCAAGGTGTAGATGGAAATTGGAATCTTTGTTTTCTTTCAAATACTTTGGCAACTTAACAGAAGCCGGCGACTTTGCTGTTGTCGATATCAAGCTGGAAAGTATACTATGTCTGCGGTCTTGGGATACCGGTACTTCAAGTGAAAAAGAAGTACCCGGACGAACAATTGCAGAATCACCATCAGGGGGCGTTGTCGATAAGTGGTCATCAAACCCTCCAGCAATGGTCAAAGGCTGAGAGGAGTTTACATCGGAGCTGCGGGCTTCATCATTAGTATCAAAGGCAGAAGGCGAGCTTATGCCCCGCAGATGCTTCGCGGAGAAGTTCTCCGTTTTGAAAACATTTTTATCATCTGGGTGATTCAATGGGTCGCTATGCTGTATTTCCTGAGATCTTATGTTGATTTTGTTGAGATGGCCTGAATTCTTAGCGCGTTCGCTATCTGGACGAGAGCTCCTCATCTTCACTAGTTCACTGCAACAGTTATGGTGCTCCCAACCTTCGAAAAGTGGGAAAAGCACAATTAATAGCAGCTGAAATCTAAATACTAATAATACAGCAGCTTATGTGCCCTCAAGCTTTTAGTTCTGATGTTTTGTTTGATAAATTGGTGTTGATCCTTGCTCTTTTCTGCCTTACTTTGTTTTAAGGGATTACTATCAGAGGAAAATTTTTATGTCAAACTCTTCAGGCTGTGCAGTGTGCCTTTACATTGCTTTCAACGTTCTGAGGAGTTCCGTCAGTTCAGGATCAGGATTCAACGGGAATGCAAGGTTTTGACGATGTACAACATATTCGGTATCGCAACATTCAAGTACAGATGCTAGCTCATCCGTATGCATACCCTTAATTTTCTCGATCTCATAAGATGAATAGTTACAACGTCCTCTTCCGACAGTGTACATTTTTTTGGACTTATCCAAAACACCTGTCTTTTCGTTCTTGAAGCCGAGCTTTATATCAACGCACTCAAGTTGTTCAAAAGTCCCCTCAGTTCCTAAAACTCCTACTGGCAACAGACCAGCTCTTTTTCTGCGAGTAATAGCTTGATAACACCCAAGATCCACAATCAAAGATCCCGCAGGCTTCAATCCATGTAACAACCAAAACTCCTTATTTTTGACACTATTTCGAGGTTGGCCTATGAATCTAGTATGTAGCGCTATGTTTGATTGCTTCAATTTTTCCATTTCCAAGCGGTTGCTCTGTGCAAACATTTCCTGTGTTTCAACAGAACAGATCTCCTTCGATTGACGCAGATCAGAATCTGTCTCACAAATGTATTGCACAATATCAAGTATATTCTCGGGATGCTTAGAATTGCATATTACTGTAGTGACACCTGCATTGGTGGCCAAGTCGGCGGCGATCAACTTGGTCTCCATTCCTCCCGTTCCAATCCCAGACCCCGATGATTTCGTATTAACGTCAAGGCTGTTCATATTCTTAACAAGCACCACTGGTTCTGCGCTAGGATTGGTTCTTGGATTGTCAGTGTAAAGACAATCAACATCCGTCAGCAGGAACAAAAAGTCGGCATTACACATTCCGGCTGTGATAGCAGACAATGTATCATTATCACCAAATTTAATTTCCTGTGTCGATATCGTGTCGTTCTCATTGACAATGGGAATTACATCCATATGAATTAGTTCCGCAAGGGTGTTTTCAGCGTTTCTGAATTGAGAAAAATCAATTATGTCATTTCGTGTAAGCAGTATCTGTGCCGTGGTTTGGTTGAAGTGCTTGAACATGCTGTCCCATAGAGATATCAGTTTGCCCTGGCCGATTGCAGACAAAGCCTGTTTACCAGCTAGTCGCTTTGGACGCTTCTCCAATCCCATTATGTTCAGACCGACAGCTATAGCACCCGACGATACCAAAACTATTTTGTGTCCTTGGCGACGAAGTTTCACGAGCGTCTCCACTAGTAGGGACATATTGGCAATTCTGGGCTCCTTGGTAATCTCATCCACGATAGACGACGATCCCAGTTTTACCACAATGGTGAATTTTTGCTGCGCTTCACAATTCCGTTCCGTCATTTCAATGTACGGTTCTGCAAGGTTCATTCCTTTTTTAGCTTTCCAAGCTTTGAAAAGCTCCGATCATGGCATATAAAAAGCCAAGCTTCCCAAAGTACTACACATCGAAAGATGTGTCAGACGAAAAGTTTGATGATGAAGATCTCAATATAATACATCTCTACACCATCATATTTGCGATCATAGAGCGCCATAAGAAAGGCCGTCGGAAGAGCAAAGCTAACACACCACCAAACATGACGGATGCATTCCAGTTCGTGGCTCAGCGAGTAGAACCAAATCCAATCGCAGTCCCCCTGATATCCTCGCTTTGGATGTTGTCCAGACTGACAGAGTCGCCAACGCCCTGCTCTTCTGTGCCGTCGAGTCCACCACTGTTGGTGTTTCCAAAATCAAAATGCCCACCCGAGGGCACACGCACACCCTGGTTAACATCTTTATCCTTGTCAATATGAAATGGTTGTCTGCACATAGGACAAAGACCTTTCGCAGTCTCTGTTTCGAGCCATTTCCATATGCAGTGCATATGGAATGCATGCTGGCACTCTCCAATAACTGAATCAGAATCAGAAGCCAAAGCCTTAAGTTAGCAAAAATGAACAATAAAGTTACAAACAAATGATCTCTGTACTTACCTAACGGACAGTCATCCCCCGGATAATTGCAAGTGTTGCAGGTCCCATCAAATGAAACGCGACAAATCCCGCATAATTCATCATCTGGCACATCCCAGTGCCATGAGTATATAGCATAGCAGCTATTTAGTTTAATTTTCATATTCTAGTACTGATTCCAGCTACTCCCAACGCTTCCTTTACGAACAAGGGTCAGTTTCCCTTCTTTATCAACATGTTGAGATCACAATTGTTTTTGTTTGAAGTCTGTCATTAAGATCGAGAATCTATGTGTCACTAAAAAATTTTTATCTTAAAGCTTTTATAGAAGCGTTTTTGATATCAAGATGGTCGAGTTTAGATGATAATGAAGGTGTTTTATAAAAGTTGTTAACTGGAGGAGCTGAAGGACGAAGGTAAGCTAATCCAAGAGACGTTTTTTTATTATTGAAGGAAAATGTCGACCAAAAAATGGATCGACAAAAAGTCATCCCAGAGCTATGCTTTGGTCCACAGAGCTCATGAAGACCCGCTTTATTTTGACGAGGAGGCGGGTGATCGAGTTTTGTTGCCAATAAACAAGAACAATAAAAAGAAAAAGAGACAGGAAAGCAGAGCACAGTTACAAGCAGAAATTGATCGTGAGCTTTCGAGTGGGAAGATTAGAAAAAATGAAGGAGAGGCTGCGCTTTACGGAATTACCTACGACGATTCAGAGTATGATTATATGCAGCATTTGAGAACCATTGGGGAGGGTGAAAAGGGAGTTTTTGTTGCAAAGCAAGAATCTAGCACGCGAAAGAGTAACGATAAAATAGAAGACGGGATCCACCTCGTTCCAGAAGAGATGTTACCTCCGAAGAAAACGGTCGAATATGGTTATCAAAGACAACAGAATATCCAAGATAGCATAAGTGGATTCAAACCTGGTCTTGATCCAGATATCATAGAGGCTCTAGAAGCATTAGACAACGATAATTATATAGACGCCACGCAGGACATTGACGATGTGGATGTCTTCTCGAAACTACTTTCAGGGAAGCAAGTAGAGGTCCCGCTAGACGACTATGACGGCGAAAACTACCAAGATGAAGACTGGGACTTGGATAATTACGAAGATAACTACAAGGATTACGACTCCAATGGTGAGCAGGATATTGATGGAGAACAGGGCTGGGAGCAAGATTTCGCGAGGTTCAAGAGAGCGCAGTCAAGAGCTAAAAGCGAAAAAAATGAGTGGGATAGTGACGATGATTTTGAGAGCTCACAGGAAAATGAAGACATTGTTGGTGGCCTACCCGATATGGCAGCCTCCAATTTGAAGTCTAAAAGCTCAAAGAAAAGAGAGAGAAGAAAAAAAGGTGCTGCCACTGAGACATCTTCGTACTCAATGTCATCATCTGCCTTATCTCGAACTGAGCAGCTTACAATCATCGACGATAGGTTTGATGTGATGAAAGAAAAGTATCAACAGGAAGAAGAGGATGATTACGAGCCATTTGATATGGCATCCGAGCGGTCTGATTTTGCTGATCTGGTGGATGACTTTCTCGACAACTATAAACTTGAAAAGGGTGGAAGACGTATAGCTAAGAAGGATCAGGAAGCTGTGAGTATCCAGAAAGCAGCAGATAGTGTGACTAAATCTAAGCTGTCTGCAAGAAGAAAAAAAGAAGAGTCAAAAAAGAGTGCCTTAGCTGGTCTCAATAGCTCGATGCATAATCTCAATATATAGGTCATATATTTACATAGACAATTACTCAATTTGATGTCATTTAATCTACGTTGGATATACATATTTCTGTATTTAATGATTTCTTACACTTCCTGAGGTCCACTTCAACTTTTTAATAGCGGCTTTTCATTGTGTGAAATTTTTTTTCTTAAGATTAATTTTTTATCTTTATAAGAGATCCAATGACTATATGTTCATGGATATAGATCGGTTGTATGATCTGAGAAAAAAGTCTAGACTGCTAAAACGCAACTTACAAGAGAATGGCGAGACAAAGGACTACCGTGTCAGAGGAAATTGTAGCCGAGTTAGAACGTGCACGAGCCAAAGACCACGACATAGAAGATGATCAGCCGGAGAGCGACATTGATTCTGGTGAGGATGACGATACGAAAACAGGACACTATGTAAAGACAAGTCGCAGCAAGCTCAGAGATACCACGATAAACCTAGGTGAAAAATATTTAGGAGAAAAGACTTCAAGAAAGGATCTTTTTGAAAGCATAGGTAGTGTCGAAGAATACAGCGATGATGAGAGCTTGGATGGGTCTAGTGACAGTTTGGAAGATGAGGAGTCTGAAGCAAGTGAAAATTTGGATACAGGCGAGGAATCTGGTGAAGATGATATAGCTGATTCCGGAAAAAAAGATGACGAATCAGACTCAAGCTCCCAAGATATGGAGGAGGAAGAGGTCAAAAGAGTTAAGATAAACAGATTGTTAGCCGACGAGAAAAAGCACATAGTTAGTCGATTATCGGCTTCATCTAGAGCGGATGTGCTCAAAGGATATTCTGTGATGATGCAGAACAAACTGTTCGACAAAGAAGTCGACTGTAGGATCAAAATTCAAAAAGCCTTGACTGCTGCTAACGAACTTCCATACACCCACGAAGCTTTTGAAAGCTTTGCATCTGAAGAATCGAAGAATAAAGTGAAAGAAGCACAAAAACTGCTTTCCTCACTCATAGAGTCTATGCTCAAGCTTAGGGCAAGACTCTACGTGAAGGATCAAGTAGTTGAAAATGATCCTTTGGTTTTGCCCAAAAAACGGAAGTTAGAAAGCTACTTTGAGGAGTCTGCTCGACTGGATAATATATTGGATACTTACAAAAAGAGTGTGTTAATCAAATGGTCAAACAAGCTGAACGCTGCTTCAGGATCAAGCGCTCTAAGTTCTAACAAATTCAAAGCCATCAACAGGAATGTTTATGAACAGGTAGAAAGCAATCTCCAGGATATGGATAGACTTGTCAAACGGACGCGGCTTAACAGAAGAGGTGTGATGCCTTTGGGATATGTGGACCAAGAAAATGAAAGTGGAGGAAGCGGAGAAGAATTAGATTATGAGGATGAACAAGAGAGAAAAATGCAGGCCAAGTTGGACAGCACGCTGCAAGAGAAGGAGTACATATTTGACGATGAAGACTTTTATAGGGTGCTGTTGAACGACTTAGTGGAGAAAAAGATTTCAGACAAGCAGGCGTCGTCTGCTGCTCTTATCACAATGACACGAAACAAAATTCACAAAAACTACGAAAGAAAAGCTACCAAAGGGCGCCGTTTGAGATTCACTGTACAGGAACCTCTTCAAAATTTTGAGGCGCCCAAGAGAAAGCAGTATATGTGGAAGGATGAACAGATTGATGAGCTTTTTGCTTCTCTTCTTGGTCAAAAGGTCAACATGCACGAAGATAATGATATAGAATCGGAGGATGAGTCACAACAGGAGTTGTCTATTGTCAGAGAGTCAGAGCTAGCTCTCTTTGGCTAGTGAATGAAGAGTTTCCTTTAATGTCCGGTAAAATCGATTCAACCTTTTTTTCTGTATTGAAATATTGAAAAATAAAATACGAGATTATTAAGTAAGAGATGAAAGCTTGTAGACTAGTTTTGGGGTGCTGTATGATGGTAGATAGTATCTTCAGTCGCAGTAAAGAGCATTAAAATTTCTTGTGGTGTGCGCGTGATGCACTAGGCTTTTGATCTGGAATGGATGAGCATAGGATCGCATCAGTACCACAGAAAGGCGGTGAAAGCCGACCCGACCATAGGGAGGCGATCACAAAGAATAAGAAGAAGAAGAAGAAGTCTAAAAAGTCCAAGGGAGCAACAGCTAAACCAACACCTATTTCTGATCATGGCAATTGCGAGAACCTGGCAGGAGAACAAGGTATAGCCGAGGTTATTGTGGCTACGCAGGAGGAAAGTCGAAGTGCCAGTGACGATCAGCCTAGTTCTGATCACAATGCTGGGCGGCCTAAAGAAGAGGCTTCATGCTCTCTAGAATCTCTAGAATCTCCTTCTGACCAAAAGCTTTGCCAAGAAGAAAAGGACAAGGAGGAGAAGGGAATAACTTCTCAAGATTCAGTTGGAAGCAGCATTTCAGCAACTAAAAACCCAGACGAAGTCCAAGGTGACAGCAGTTTATCAAGTCAAAACGCAGATGAATCCCAAGAAGATAGCAGCGTCCCTATACCTGACCAAGTTAAAGAAGAGAGCAGCTTAGCAACACATGACCAAGTCCAAGAAGATAGTGTTTCATCGACAGAACAGCCAGACAAAACCAAAGAAGAGACTAATAATGACGAAATTCTTCCAGCCAATGGCAAAGAAAAAGAAGTCATTGTTGAGAATGGTCCCTACTCACTTACGGATCTTGTTTCTGATATAACATTAACTAATCCGGACACAAATACCAATCGAGAAGTGGTAATAACTAGTGTTGAGACTTGGGAAATGAATCTTTATATTGGTACAAGCGATGGAGAACTAATTCATATGTACAGGCTTGATGATCAAATGGGCTACATTCAAGTTTCTCGTCAGCGTTTTAGCAATTCAAAAACAAAGCCTATTGAAAAGATTCTTCTTCTTCCTGAAGTGTCCAAAGCCTTAGTGTTATCTGGTTCTACTGTTAGTGCATACATTTTGCCAGAGTTGTCTCCAGCAAACATCGGGAAAATAAAGGATGTTAGCGATATGTCTATAGACTTTGATGAATTACAGCTGGATTCCGCTGAACGAAATTATATGACTCCAATTGACCATATTAATGGGGAAGTTTTTGTTAAGGTGACCATTTTCACCAAAAACTCTATAAGATTGATTCGTATTTTTGATGACAGCATCAAACTATTTAAAGATGTGAGCTACCCACAGTCTGTTCAGGGAGTGAGGAGGTCTCGTTTTGCTGCTGTTGGGACGGCTAGTCATTACGATCTGATTGACTTGGAACGTGTTCAAAAGATCCCACTATTTCCGCTGTCAGCTGCAAATGAGATGACAGATCAAGATGAGAATACTAAAATGAAACCCTTAATAGCCCCGGTAGGTAAATCAGAATTTGTCATGGCGTGTGGTGGTGCCACAAAAAACGATCCTGCGTTAGGAATGATCGTCAATCTTAATGGGGATATCTCCAGAGGAACGATTCCTTGGTCAAGCTTTCCGTTGTCTTTAGCTGTTGATTTTCCTTACTGTCTCACTGTTTTGAGTCATGGCATAGTAGAAGTGTTTTCTTTGCAAGATCAAACGCATGTTCAGACTATCACATTTCCAGAGGGGAAACAGTTAGTTCTCGAGCATGTGAGCCATCTCTTCAAAACAAAGAACAGCAGGCTGGGCTGGGCTCTGGTGAGAATTCCAATAATTTCAAAATCCACTCCCACTGAGATTGAGAAGATAGCCATAGAATCTGACGATTCAACAGACAGATATGTATCAGTCTCCTCTCTCATAATTTATGACAAGCGTGGCTCTTTTATTAGACTATTGGAACACCAGCCTCGTCCATTGAGGTTGCTTCAGTTGTACTCAACTGTAACTCAGCAAGACTTCCATGAAATTTTTGAAGAAACCGTCGATGAAATGAAGCAGATACCAGCTGACAAAACGCCAACTAGCCTAGGAAATAGAATGGAAAATTCTGAAGCATCATTCATATTAAACTTACTAGGCTTACTGTGCTTGAGGTTGCATATGTTTAATTCATGCTATGAAATCTGGTGTGCCAACATGGGTGTTCTTGACCCTCGAATTGTGGTCTATATCATAAACGGCAATGAGCATCGAATATTTGGTTCTGTTTGGCAATTTCAAGCTTTAGCGGAAAAAGTAGAGGAGCTTAAAAAGCAGTATGCAGATAGTGAAAAAAAGGATGAAATATATGAGTTTTTGAAGTTATTTGTCATTACATGCCTTTCCAGTGGAACTATCAGTGATGAAGAAATATTGAAAACTCTTGAGTTATGTTTGATTGAGACATTTTTGAACTCAGATGAGATCGACAATTACTTAGCAAAGGTTAAGTATTGCTCGAATGAGACAATTGAAGTGTTACTTTTGAACAAAAAGTATTATCATTTGGCCAGATTTTACGAGACTTTAGGCGACCATCATGAGTTTCTCTATTATTGGAGAAAATTACTAGAAAAAGAATATAGGGATGAAGAGTACGATAAGCATTTTGCTGATCCAAAAAAATCACTGCAGTACTTTGTTAACTATCTTACATCAAACTGTCACAATGATCTTTCTACGATTATGAAATACGCAGAGTGGCTGTTGAAAGAATATCCTGAGTTTGGGTTTCGGTTATTAACTTCCAAAAAATTAGATTCATTTGGAATCAATGATGCCAAGGTGTTGAACTTGCTTAAGGACGAAAAACTGATTCGCATTGACTATCTCAAGTATATCATCAATGTAAAGAATCAAAAACAGTTTGTTGGCGATCTTATACTGGCACTACTGGATCAATTGGTTTCTGCCTTGACACCTGATTTACTCTTGGAGTTGAGGGGCCTTTTTGACAAGTATAGAAGCCTCTCAATACCTCGACTGCCGCTTTTGAAATACCTCGAGCTTGAGGCCAACCGATTTTCAAACAAAACAGTGATTGAGTTGCAGCAACAAATATATGAATACCTGTCTTCGATAAATAAGGAGACGATATCTATTCTTACGCAAAACTCCATCTTGGGGGAGTGTAGTCGACAGTTGGAGGACTTCAGACCTGAGCTTCCAATCTTATCGATAATGCTCCATTTCAAGAACCTGGAATTTGAAGAGTTGGTTTTAGAGTTGTGCCAACTTGGAGATTTCAAAACTGCAGAGGATTTTGCTACTACGCTGGAGCTCCCTGAAGTTGATCATGAGCGGCAACCACGCGCCTTGGTGCCTTCATCGGGAGGTTCGGTTTCCTCTGATGACGATACGCGCAGCAAGCTCTTGATGAAAATATTCGATGTTTATCTTGAAATTGGAAGCGGGCATTTGATAGAGCAATTTTTGAACAACTACAATCTGCTCCAAGACAACACAAATATTGCTGGTTCTCCGGAGGAGATGGTTGAGAAGATGGATAGATTCATCGAGTTGTTGGAGCGGATTCCTGATAATTTTCCCTTGGAACAGATTCATACTTTTCTTATGCGAAATTTTATAGAGTTTCAGGACGCAGTGTGCGGGTCCACGATGGAGCGCAACCTCAGTCGATCGTACAGGACGATGCTGGGGAAGGTGGTAGAAGACTTTGGTGTATAAGTAAGCATAATAGACATGAACTAGAGATAAAAACGACCAGACGGTTATTTGAAAATAACTTCAAGGGATGTATAGAGAAAATATCCCAATTAGAGAATTAAAAAAAAATAGAAAGTAGTCGGTGCGAGGTTCGAACTCGCGACCTTCCCCGTGTGAAGGGGACGTCGTAACCACTAGACCAAACGACTATCAATCTTGAGTAGTTTTTCGCTCGGTTATCCATGTGAAAACCGAGACATCTGATCTAATGTTTAGCACGGAGTCGTAGTTGTAAAATCAGATAAATGGTCCCAAGTTGGGTTTCGGGCCTGATATCACAATGAGTCTTCTGATTAACGACGACTACAATCTTTTTGTTCTAACTGCAGGCAAACCAACGCCATCTAGTATAGTGATAAGGAGGGTTTTGCAAGATCAGCAGATCTTATCGGCAGTAATACTACACTCTACAGCAATGAAGACTGTCAATATTGCCGCACTGCAATCCCGCTGTTGGCCCCAATGGTTTCTTGCAAACAGCTGTCATCCTCTCGAGTCCATTAATGGCCCGGCGACTCAAGACATTGCTATCGTGTCGTCCCTTGGCCCGCTTACATCATCTTCAGCAAAGGAAGAGCACATTTTATCACCAATTGGCTATAATTTTTCACCACAATAAAATCAGTCATTCCTTTAACTCTGCCTAGCTGAAAAATTTTCCTCTGGTGACTACAAAAAAACGAGTATATATTAGGACGGAGGAGAAAGTGTGATATTTAGGGACGGTTGCATAGGATAGAACAGGATCTAAGAACCCAGATAGATCATTGCATTACTAAAGATGGCGGAAACAAATCCATATGGACCAAATCCTGGCGACTATCTGTCTAATGTGTCGAAATTCGAGATCATAGATTCGACGCTGAGAGAAGGTGAACAGTTTGCCAATGCGTTTTTCACGCTAGACATGAAAATCAAGATCGCGAAGGCGCTTGACGATTTTGGGGTCGACTACATAGAATTGACGTCGCCAGTGGCTTCGGAACAGGCCAGACAAGAGGTTGAGGCGATCTGCAAACTGGGCTTGAAAACATCCAAGATTCTCACGCACATAAGGTGCCACATGCACGACGCAAAAGTGGCCGTTGAAACAGGTGTAGACGGTGTGAACATCTTCATTGGTACTTCCAGCTTCCTGAGAGAGCATTCCCACGGTAAGGACATGTCATACATTACCAATGCAGCCATTGAAGTGATTGAGTTTGTCAAGTCCAAAGGTCTTGAGGTCAGATTCAGTACGGAAGATTCGTTCAGATCCGATATAGTAGATCTTCTGAACATCTACACTACTGTCGATAAATTGGGGGTTAACAGAATCGGTGTGGCTGACACGGTGGGAGGTGCAAACCCAAGACAGGTGTTCGAGCTTATAAGAACGATCAAGTCTGTTGTGTCCTGCGATATTGAGACGCACTTTCACAACGATACCGGCTGCGCAATTGCTAACGCCTACACAGCATTGGAAGCTGGCGCAAAGTACATCGATACATGTGTGCTCGGAATAGGTGAGAGAAACGGTATAGTTCCATTGGGAGGCTTCATGGCTAGAATGATCGTCGCAGACCCAGATTACGTCAAGTCGAAATACAAATTGAGCAAAATAAGGGATCTTGAGATCCTGGTAGCTGACATTGTCCAGGTGAACATTCCCTTCAACAATCCAATCACTGGTTTCTGCGCTTTCACGCACAAAGCTGGAATCCACGCAAAGGCAATCCTGGCCAACCCTTCAACATACGAGATTCTTAGTCCTGAAGACTTTGGATTAACTAGATATATCCATTTTGCCAACAGACTAACGGGTTGGAACGCCATTAAATCAAGAGTCGAGCAATTAAACTTGAACCTGTCTGATGAACAGGTCAAAGAGGTGACAGGTAAAATCAAGAAAATGGGAGATGTTAGACCTCTCAACATCGATGACGTCGACTCAATCATCAAGAACTACCATTCTGATATAGCTGACAGCAGTGTTGAAGAGCCTGCTACTAAAAAGCAAAAAGTCTAAAGGCTTAAAATAACACAACAAGGCCTTTTTTACTGTATAATCCTAGGTTTTCTTTCCTCGCAATATAACGAACGATAACGTTTGAAGTCGGGCAATCTCACGTAAACGAAGTGTAGATGTCATGGGCAAGCTAATGCAGTAGTGATTCGTTATTATATATATTATCACGTGATGTTCATTGGGGCAAGGGTTTTATCACTCCTCGCACCTGGATTTTAAAATTTTTCAACAAAGGTAGAGAGGATCTTTTGGAAGAAGCACTGAAAAACTCTTGAAGTCAGTTCTCTTGTTTGAAGAAGTAGGTTGTTGTATAGGCTTTTATCTTAAGGACAAGTGATATTGAAATAGCATCATGCCAAGTAAGTACAAGTGAAGCTGAATCCAATGGTCAGCAAATTGTTAGCTTGTGTAACTGCTACACCAACCACCAGAGTTGGTGTGGAAGTGACACCAGCTAACAGAGGATTCGGGACCTCCTATACAACGTTGTGACTACATGTTTAAGTCGCTATGCATCATAGATCACACTGTGGTCTAGCAGATAGATGAACTTCTGTTGATGGAACATAACATTTGCACTGAACGCCCGACACTTCAGTTGCAAAGCATACCTCTTTTCAAGATTTGTGCTGTATTTTCCATTAGCGGAGTAGTTCTGATATCTGTAGCATAGTAGCGTGATGAATCCCAGTCTTGTATGACGTATTCTAACACTATTAATTTGCAGGAGCTCCAAGAACCTACTCCAAGACATACTCTGTGCCTAAGAGACCATACGAGTCGGCTAGACTTGACGCTGAGTTAAAGTTGGCTGGTGAATACGGTTTAAAGAACAAGCACGAAATTTACAGAATTGGTTTCCAGCTTTCAAAGATCAGAAGAGCTGCTAGAGACTTGTTGACCAGAGATGAGAAGGACCCAAAGAGACTTTTCGAAGGTAATGCATTGATCAGAAGATTGGTCAGAGTAGGTATCTTATCTGAGGACAAGATGAAGCTTGATTACGTTTTGTCATTGAAGATTGAGGACTTCTTGGAAAGAAGACTCCAAACCCAGGTTTTCAAGCTCGGCCTTGCCAGATCAATTCACCACGCCAGAGTTTTGATCACTCAAAGACATATCGCTGTTGGTAAGCAGATTGTATCTATTCCATCTTTCATGGTTAGATTGGATTCCCAGAAGCACATTGACTTTGCCCCAACTTCCCCATACGGTGGAGGAAGACCAGGTAGAAACAAGAGAAGAACCCAGGCCAACGCCAACGCCAAATCTGACGAGGCTGAGGACGAAGAGGACGACGAGTAGATTACATGTTAACCCTTTAATATACATCCAAACGAATGGTTTGCACTGTTAGTAAATCCTCATAGTAATCCAGACAACCATGAGAACAGAATCAACCGTTAACAGTAGTAGCAGTTGCTGTAATATATTAAACATCACGTGATTATCATCAGGGTATTACACCTTGGACCTCTTATTGTGACTGTATATCAGTGTGGCTGGTGCACCGCCGGGCAGTTCTGGCGGTCCTCAGAGAATTTCGTAGTTCGCATACAAAACACAGCTTGACAAGGCACGGGAGTGATGTGGCGGTGTTGATTTTGTTGATGTGGCTTGAGCTGAAAAATTTTAAACTACCAAGACATGAAGTTTGGGAAATGAAAATTAATTGTCAAGGTTTGAACTACAAGTAGAGAAGATATCGAGTGCTAGACAACAGCGTTAAACACCATTAGACAACGCTTGAGAACATCAATATATAATTCAAGATGGGTAAAAGGTATGTGGAGAGAAAAATTTAGGATAAGAATTCCGAACAAACTAGGAGCACAGAACATCAGACAGCAGACATCAGTCATCACTTGAATGAGAGCTTTTGCAGACCGTTTTTATAGAATCGGGTACTATTATTGAAAATACCAAATAGAAGCGTGGAAGGAATCGTAAGATTACCACATCTAAGCAGTCGAAATTGCAAGATGCAACATAGGGGTATTACGTTATAACACATTGATTGAGCTGGAGATTAGAAGTGCATACTGTAGTGGATTGAAGATGACAAGGTTTGGTATTGTAGCCCATACTATTTCTTAATGGAATATCATTGGAAAGGATGAAAGCCCTAGCTCGGAAACTCTTGTTACCCAATTCAGTCCGTTTACTAACAACTTTATATAGTCATGGTCTAAGATCGAGAACTCGTTACGCGTTCAGCCGTGACTACAAGAAGCATGGTGTGATCCCTATGTCTACCTACTTGAAGACATACAAAGTGGGTGACATCGTTGACATCAAGGTGAACGGTGCCGTTCAGCATGGTATGCCATTCAAGTTCTACCACGGTAAGACTGGTATTATCTACAATGTTACCAAGAGTGCAGTGGGTATCATCGTGAACAAGGTTGTTGGAACCAGATACATTGAGAAGAGAATTAACGTCAAGATTGAGCACATCAAGCACTCCAAGTGCAGACAGGAATTCTTGGATAGAGTTAAGGAGAATGCTGCCAAGAGAGCTGCCGCTAAAGTTTCTGGCGAGCCAGTTTTGCTCAAGAGACTTCCAGCTGCTCCAAGACCTTCGAAGATTGTCTCTGGTGTGCCAACCACCTTGGCTCCTGTTGCTTACGAGACCTACATTTAAATAAGTCTGTTTTGCTCATGTTATCTTCTCTGCATACAGCAAACAATGTTCAAGGATAAGTAAGGAATTGATGAGTTTATAATCCTTTAATAAACAAGAAAGTTTCTGGTACTGTAAACTATCGTTTCTGTAATTTGATTTGTAGAAGTCTCATTTTCGAATTTAAAGGGTTTAATCGCTAATGAGATTCTGAAAAATTTTTGCGGAGTTCAATATTCAAAAGCTTTTCACCTGTTCTTTGCTTGTCATGGGAGGTTAGGAAGCTTTTAATTGCCCCTTCACTGATGAAAAGCAGGTACAGCTGGCAAAAAGATATTCTGAACGGAATAAGTCATGGCTGTCGACAAAAATGAGCTCAAACAGTTGGAGGAAAAGTTAGAGAATGATATTCACGAATCCATACCTTATCTTACAAGCGATGAAAAGTCTTCCACTCTGCGAAATGCAGCCTCGGTTACCGATGAGACGGTTCCATCTTCTCTGGACAGTAAAGAAATCAGAGTAAAGCCATGGGTTCATTTTGTAGCAGGGGGGGTCGGAGGAATGTGCGGTGCTGTGTTCACTTCTCCTTTTGATGTGGTGAAGACAAGACTCCAATCTAGTGTTTTCAGAGACGCATATCAAACTACAGCAAAAAATATGAATGTCTTCAGCGGTATGGCCGTTCATCTAAGAGAAACCTTCACAATTTTGCGAGGGGTTTACAAGATTGAAGGGCCTCGTGCTCTGTTTAAAGGATTGGGTCCCAATTTGGTTGGAGTCATTCCCGCTAGATCAATCAATTTCTTCACCTATGGATACTCAAAGGATCTTATCAAAGATACTCAGTTGTTCAACGGTAAAGAAAGCTCGGCTGTCCATCTATTGGCAGGAATCAGTGCAGGTATTGTGACTAGTACCGCTACCAACCCCATTTGGTTAATCAAAACCCGCTTGCAGCTGGACAGAGCAACTACCAAAGTGTACAAGAACTCTCTTGATTGTCTTATAAAAACTGTCAAGAATGAAGGAATTGCAGCTTTGTATCGTGGATTATCCGCGTCGTATCTTGGATCTGCTGAGTCTACACTCCAGTGGGTGCTTTATGAGCAGATGAAGTCTATTATTCACAAGAGATCCGTTTCCAGGGCTCAAGCCGGTACTCGAACAAAGCTTGACGATGTTATGGACTGGTTTGCAAGATCTGGATCCGCTGGTTTTGCGAAGTTTGTGGCCAGTTTGATTACTTATCCTCATGAGGTTGTGCGAACGAGATTAAGGCAGGCACCAACAGAGAATGGCAAACCCAAATATACGGGCCTGATTCAATGTTTCAAGTTGGTACTTAAAGAAGAAGGGTTTGTTTCGATGTACGGCGGTTTGACCCCCCACTTAATGAGAACCGTGCCGAACAGCATGATCATGTTTGGTACGTGGGAACTACTTACGAAGGCATTATCCAAAGTATGACGATCAAGGTCTACTTATTTATAGAGAGACCCATTATTTCCGATTGTATATATATCTGGGGCTTGTATATAGCTTATAAAATATCCTGTTTTTTCCACCAACGGACTCAGTAAATTATGTTTCGGCTTCTTTCAAGACATGTCCTTCCGCTACCAGTTTGAAGAATACTTGAAAGCTCCTCATCGTTACCCAGATATTGTGATATTCTACGATATCAATGTCATCGTCATCAAGGATCGATTTCCGAAATCGATTTTTCACTATCTTATAATTCCAAAGTCTCGAGAGCACACACTGCAAAAACCTCAAAAAGCATTTCAAGATGACACCTTCCGGGCATTGATCAACCAGTATGTGGAGCAGATGAAACAGACGATTATCGAGGAGTTCAACAAGAATTATATAGCTCTGGATAAGGACTTCTCAATTGAGAAGTTCATTAAAGTTTGTTGCCATGCCAATCCTTCACTTGCTAATCTCCATGTTCATCTGATAACTAAAGATTTTAATAGTGATTGCCTTAAGAACAAACGTCACTACAACAGCTTTAATACGAGTTTTGCTATCAACTGGGAAGAGTTCCCATTGAAAGATGATGACAAGCGTTGGAATGAACAGTACTGCGAGCAACTGCTCAAGGGAGATCTCATTTACAAGGGAATCAACTATGGACGAAGATTCAAAGTACTGAAAAGTCAACTGACTTTAGAATTCAACAAAAGCATTCGTAAAAAGAATAACTAGAATAAAGGTCTTGAATGAAAAAAACGACGTTCATATATCTAAGTTGGCATCAAGTCCCTGATAAATAAACCTGTAAATATCATTTGATGACAGAGCGTTAGTCCCTGCTTTGGACTCTGCATTCGACTCTCTCGTGCTATCCAGTTCAGTAAACTTGTCTCCCTTTTCTATTTCTTCTTTGGTCAGGTATCCTCCAAATACAAAGTCATGCAATGACTCTTCCACCAACTGCAGACATTCCAGCGAGACAGAATCATCCTTCCTTAGCATTCCTTGTGTTACCTCTTCCTTATTGTTCTCTGCTATCCAGTCTTCCACTTCTGGGAGATGTTTTTTCCGGAGCAGCGTGGTAAGTAATCCTTCGTACTGAGTGGTGTCAAACTCGACGTTTGGAAACACATTGGTAGTCTTCAGTATGACCTTGTTCGCGTCCAAAGTCTTGCTGAGGGATGTTAGTTGCGACAAAATGACATTGAACTGGTTCTGTAGATGCGACCAGTTCGGAAGCGTAGCACTTGAAACAAGCGAATCTTCGAACTTGCGCAGTGAGTGTGTGAATTGTGTTAATCTTGGCCTGAGTTGTTCCAATGTTTGAACAGGAACATCCTGAAAGTTCAATGGTTGCGTTTGCTGCGACGGTTGGTTCATATTTGCAGTCTGACTTAAGAAAACACTACGTTCATGAGATGTAACTCCTCAAATTCAAAACTCAAGATTAATATAAAATTTCTCCTTATCGCAGTTTTAGTGCAAGCAACTAAAGCTTTCGATATGATGAGTAACAATGTATAACCGATCAGAACAGCAGAAGATCAAAAATAGACAGCAGAAGAGACAGAAACAGCTCAGAGATAAACAACGAATCCAGTCAATCATCGAAAAGCATAAGTCATCGTCAAATCTGAGAACTAAGATCTCAAAACTTGAAGCGAAACAAAGTCGATCTTCCAGCGATGACAGATACTTGGAGACGCTTAAATCACAGTTGAAGCTACTCGAGACACAGGAAAAGAAAAACAACCAGCACGCTGATGAGCCAAACGCCGCCACAAGCACTCCAGAACCCTCAAAACTATACAAAGCTTCTGTTTTCTACGACGAGGAACTCAACCCGTTGGGTGAAGCACCTCTCAACTTAACTAATGAGCCCGTAGGCAAGATGGTACAAGACATACCCATACCATCGAATATAAGTCAAAACTCTATCCCATTTCCCACGACGCCGAGACCTCGGTTCTGGAAAATACGAAATTTAGCTACTAGTTACGAGTCACACGGAAGCACACCAGACATGCTAGTTCCAACAGTGCTGTTGAGGAAGCAGGCAGACAAAGACCAGCAAAAGGCTTCAAGTTAATTTGTTTTATTGGTCGTATAGAATGTTGCTAGTAATAAAAACAAAAAGTCTAGTAAGTGTAGCGGAACTAACACGCCTATTTTTCTTTGGCAAATAGCTTCTCGATCTCCTCTACAGATTGGGCTAGGACTTTCTCTTGGAACTTTGGATTCGAGATCTCGGCCTGGACCTTCGAAATGACGGTCGAAGCAAGCTGTTCTTGCTCCATTTGTCTAACCTGGGCCTCATGTCTTACCCATGAGTCAAGGACAGATTTGGCTTCAGTTGCAACTTGAACAGACTGCTTCAATTCAAAAGACTCGGCCTCAAGAGCGGCAGTTTCCTTGGACATTTCAAAAAGGGCTTTGGTGGTGGAGACAACGTCCTTCAAGTTGGCAACCTGACTAATTCTGTCTTTAACAGCCTGGACATGGCCTGTTCTGGCCGCGTTAAGAACACCAATGACCTGGGCGGTTCTGTTTCTGGCCATTTCGCCATATAGCGGAGAAATCATCTTGGAAATTAGGGCAACAAAACTGACAAACGTCACGAGCAAAAGAGACTCGTCATTGACAACATATAGCTCTGAGGAGATAGCGTAGATCGATGCAGCAGCAGTGGTAGCAAGGATGCCTGTCTTTGACATGAATGAATTGCCAGGAAGCGCATCGATGAGGGAGGTGGCCTTTGTCTTTGGGTCGACAGGAGTACCGGATGAGTATCTTAGTCCAATTCTTGACAGCCATGTGTTTTGTTAGTAAAAGAGTCCAGATCAAGTCAATTGACTCACTCAACAAAGTGTACTTACGGAGCGGTTCTCAATCCGAGCGCGAAAGCCGGTCTAGTAGCAGCTGTTCCATCCCCAGTGTTAGTATGCATTTTCTCAATCATGCTTCCAATCTAAAAACTCCCTCAACTTACTTCTTAGAGCTAGTCTGGATGCCAACATGGTGAAAACTAGAGCTCAGTCACAATTTATAGACCCTAAAAGTCTCAATCAACTACCGTTAGATGCTCTTCTAAAGCCTCAAGTCGCTACACTGCTGTCGTTCTTTAACTTACTGTGTTCATTTTCTCTCTTACTCGCCGTAAAAAGCGATAAGTTACCCGCCCTTTAATTTTTAACGATTTTCGTTGGTCAGAGAGTTTTAGTTATGAAGCCCTGTTGGCGTTATAGACGCGTCGAAAATCCAAAAATTGGGCCGATCGACGTGACTTATTTCGACGCGTCGATATACTGAAGCCATCAGCTCCCAGTCTTCTTTATTGCTAACAAGGTGGAGTGGTGGTTGCGGATGGATGAGCCAGGGTGGCGGGGAGGAGAGGCGGGAATGAGTGCGGTTTTTACTGCGGTGGTTATTGCAGCTTTACTATCTCTACAATTGGCCAACGTAAGAGCGGAATGACCCGCCCGTAAATGAACAGAATGGGCCGTGTTGTTTCGATTAACTGTATTTAGAGGAAAAAACTGGCCGGCGTAGACCCCCATCTATGCGTAAACACTAAAAGAAGTTAGTAACTCTGCGCCAAAGGCTGTCTGATAGATTTCATACTTACGACTCAACCTGCTCGCCCAACTCCAGCTGGTCCTGATGGGCTACCCGCTTCAGCACTTCTGCCGTGCTGCTTTCCTGGATCACTCCGTCGATCACCAGCTCGTCGATCACATGATACGCCACCTGGAAGTTGAAAATAATGTCCAGCTCGCAAACGTTGCCGTAGGCCTTGTCCATGATCTCGACGTACCGCTGCACCAAATCCAGCGTGATCAGCTCGTTATCGTCGTTGTCGATGCTGGCGATGAAGAATAGCGACGCGTATCGGCGATATATCAACTTGGAGTCTTTGTACTCAATCACATTGCACATCTTCGGCTTTCGGAGCGGGATGATCGCCGTCAGCTCTCTAATGATTCTCTGTTTCTCTTTCTGGCTCACCGCAAGGTACCATTTCGACAGCCGCACTTTGCCCTGCTTCGACAGTAAAATCAAGTACTTAATAGCCATTTCCTATGTAGCTCAGCTATTTTGTTTCTCCAGATCTTTTCCGCTCAGATACTCCAAATTCCTCTGTCTATCGTGTTCTCAACGGGTCTCAAGCGATATAACTTAACCAATGTGATATGTTTTTTTCTCAACACCTTTAAATAAAAAAAATGGTAGCAAGTTTTCTCTTTATGTCATGTAGAATGTTTGGAATGTTGTGAAAGGATCACCGAGGAAAGAGGGAAGCAAACTATGGAGCAGCTCGTAGGATACATCATAGGCACCAAGAATGAGCGGTTCGGGTTGCTCCAAAAACTCCAGAATGGAATAATAGCACGCAGAGATGAGAATCAAAGCAACACAAAAATCGTGGGTAGCCCTGACGAGGGCCAGAAACCGTTGGTTAAGACGTCAAAGGTGGAGGATGAGGAACAAATAGGTCTCCTAGCTCTTTCAAACCCAGTGTTAGAAGATTCCAAGTCGTTAGATGCCAATGGGGAAGTCGAGAAAGCACGCAAACGGGAACAGAAGAAGAAACGACTTCTTGCTGAACTTTACTTCAGCGACAATTCGGATCTAGAACTCAGCGAGCAAACGCTTCTCTCCAGTAGCAGGTCTGTTCGTCAAAAGCCTAAAATCGATTATAACGAAAACAAACGATCAAAGTCAAACCCGCCTACTGCGACCAAGGTAGAGTTTGCGGACTCTAGAGCAAGATCACAACTGAAGCGTGGTCGTGGAGCAGAGCGCGGTAGAAGTATGAGTTCGGCACGTGGGGATTTGTCTTTATCACCCCCAGCCAATGAAGTGCCAAAGCAGGAAAAAAGCGATATTTATTCTGTGAGTCAAGAAAAAAGAGAAAGCGAGCTGGATGATGAGATATTACAGGCACTCATTGACCAGGACTTTTTGAACAAAGTCCAAAGAGCAGATATGATTGTCACAAATGGACCGCCCAATCCCAAAAATATGAACGGTGAGCAGCTAGATTTGAGCTTCATTCGAAACCCACACGATTTGAAAACATTTCGAATGATGATAGCTGCGGAGTACTATGAGCTGTCGCAGCGTTTCAGTCATGCGAGGGTGGCAAGAATCGACAAGCTAATATCCCTAATCGACAAATCAGTGGAGAATACAAAGTTAAAGTTCGACCAGTACAAAGATGAAGTCGAGCTTTCTAAAACTAAGATAGTGGCTTTTCTGTCGCAGTCAAAGCATAGACCAGGAAGAAAGAAAAAGGACATTACCGTTGATTCGCTCAAAACACCATCCATGGTCACTACTCTACTTTTCCCTGATTTTTTTGATTCTCTCTACTCAGACAAGCAACAGCAGCTCGATAGTCTCAAGATGACTACAAAGTATCAGCTCCAACTTCTGGAGCAGCAAGTTGCTGCAGAAAAGCAAATTATTCATGAACAATACCGTCAATCGCAGCTTGAAAACCGTGACTCAATCCAGCGGCAGCTGCTTGACGATATGGATATTCTGAACTCCGAGTACCGTGGGGCCCTGTCGGATTCAGAACCTACTCAGACCATCAATGCGGAGGATCAGAAAACTGATAATCTGG
Organism: Ogataea populi-albae; assembly: GCA_030579375.1. Classification (NCBI taxonomy): domain Eukaryota; kingdom Fungi; phylum Ascomycota; class Pichiomycetes; order Pichiales; family Pichiaceae; genus Ogataea; species Ogataea populi-albae. The sequence continues at coordinate 242,304 of JAKTQY010000013.1, forward strand.
TCAGTCCTCTAGAAGACAAAATTAAGACATCCGAACAGAACCCCCTGGCGTTTTTCGCGGATATGATAACAGAATTGACCTACGGATCAAATAAAGCCGCTCCGAGCGGTCATTAGTCACCTCGACTTTCGCTTTCTATGTACACTAGTCTTATTGGTACTCAATTCATCGATATGAGATCTGGTGAATGATATTATGTAATTGATAAAAAAAAGGTCAAATATTTTTTGCCTTCATCATGTTTCTTGAATATTGCAGTAGTAACAGTGAGTTTGTCTTCTTTGGCTTTGCTGGTTGTATAGTTGAAACAGGGCTGGTTGATAGTCTAAAGAGATATTGCGACATCATCTCAAGCAGGCTGGACTGCTGAGAAAGTGGTAGGCTAGCAAAGGTAGCATCAACACTACAATATAGCCAAGATGGAAGAAGTAATTCCCGTTTTTTTAGAGATCACATCGTCTCATGATCCTGAGATGGCCAGGAACTTCCTTGAAATGGCAGGAGGTGATCTTGATACGGCTGTAAGCTTATATTTTGAGCATGGTCCTGGGATGACTGCTGAAAGCACAACAAATTCGGGCGCTGGCGCTTCTGGAGGTGCTGGAACTCAGGATTTCGAGACGGATGCTGAGCTTGCTGACCGGCTGCAAAAGGAAATGTACGAGCAGCAGAATCTCCAGGAGGATGTACGAAGACCTATAGAGCCAATGCATGACCAATTACTTCCAGGCTACATGATGCCTAGGGTGAATCCTGAGCAAGGTATGTTTGGAAGAACACAAGTTGGTATATTCAATCAGTGGGGACAAGGATTCAATGAAGATGATGAGCAGTATTTTGACGATGATGACGACGACGAAGATGAAGAGGATGAGTTTCAAATGATTGACAGTGATGGAAATATCGTTGAGGTGGCTGCAAGCGAGCCTTCCAGAAGAAGAAGGCCAAGAAGGGATCGTAGATCCCAAACTCAAAGACGTTTGGCCAATATCTTCAGACCACCGTGGGACATTATCGAAAAGTTGGATTTGGATGGGGCCAAAGAAAAAGCGAGAAAGGAGAAAAAATGGATTTTGATAAACATACAAGATATGACTGACTTCCGTTGCCAATGTTTAAATAGAGATTTCTGGTCTTCTGCTCAAATCAAGGACGTTGTCAGAGAGAACTTCATTTTCTTGCAGTATCATCATGACTCACCTAATGGAGAATATTATTCCAACATGTATCCGTTCTCTGAGTTTCCTCACATTGCGATTTTGGATCCTATCACTGGTGAAAGACTGAAAGTTTGGAGTGGTAACCCTGAAATTCACAAGTGGATAGAGCAGGTAGTTGATTTCATGACTAGATTTTCTTTGGATAAGACCACCAAAAACCCCATTGTACAACATCCTCAAAAGGTTGATTTGGGAAGACTTAATGAAGAGCAGCAAATTGAGATGGCCAAACAGTCTTCTCTGGGAGCGACCACCAAGGACGGCGACGAAATTGTCATTTTAGATGATGTGAAAGGCTCGTCGAAAGAGGATCCTATCGCGCTTGATGGAGACTCTGATAATGCAAATGAGCCTAAAGAGTCTACTTACTCTCAACAACTGGCTAACATTGAAGCTGTTGACATCCCAGACCCACTCTCCACAGATCCGAAGGAGGTGACGAGAATTCAAATTAGATCGGGTGTGGATGGTCGCCGCTTGATCAAAAAGTTTGCTATAAGTGATCCTGTTTTGAAAGTATATCAATTCGTCAAATATTCTTTCAAGGACTCTATTGATGGCAAACCATTCATGTTGACCATGTCAAGAGAGAATATTTTTGAGAAATTGGATTCTTCGATAGAAGAAGCCGGTCTGAAGAATGCATCTCTATTGCTGGAAGTCATTGAAGGTGATGACGAATGAGCTTATACAGATAATAATATTTACTTCAGAAGTATAAAGAAATGTATTGTAGTACAATAAAGAAGATAATGTGATAAAATTGCCTGCATTTTCACAGGCTATTAGTAGGGTCTATATAATAGTCGAATGAGAGAAAGGTAAACGCTTTCTCAATAAAATGAGTGTTTGCAGTCTTCAGGAGTCTTAGCCAAAACATCCTCAATTGACCACCGCGGAGATATTCCTTTCCTGTAATCCCCAGGGTGTACTTCACCGCCAGCAACACCGGAGCTAAACTTCAAATAAAGACGGTCACCGACCTCATCACATATAGTCAAAATTCTGTCAATATCCTCCTTTGTGAGCGAAGCAGAAACACAAAGTCTGACTCTTGACGAAATTAGCTCTGTTGCAGGGTAACCAACAACAACGACGGCCACTCCCTGATCATAAAGCATTCTGCTGAAAGCAGGCATTTTTGGAGGCGTATACAACAGCAATGGAATAACAGGGGAATCATCGGCACCATAAACAATAAATCCTAGACGCTTCAAACCTAATCTTAAATATCTAGAGTTGAAAGCGATTCTTTGAAGTCTTTCTTTCCCCTCGTTTCCATTAAGCTCTCCATTAATAATTCTGATGGATGTACATATTTGTTTCAGAACAGATGGAGATGGTGACTCACCATAAAATTCTGTTGAAATATCCAATCTTAATCTATCAATGATCTCCTGGGAAGCAGCTATATAACCTCCAGCAGCACCGAATGACTTAGTCAGCGTCCCCATTAATAAATCAATTTTTGAAGGCGGAACGCCAAAGTAGTCACAAACACCGCGGCCATGCTCCCCCAAGGCACCGATAGAGTGGGCTTCGTCAACAAAAAGGTAAAACTTATACTTTTCTCTCAATTCAACAAGACCAGGTAGGTTGCATAAGTCACCCTCCATAGAGTACAATCCTTCAACACAAACCAAAATCTTCTTCCATGGTCTGTGAGTTTTTGACTGGCCTTGAGATATGGACTCTCTCAAAATCGACTCTAAAGCATTCATGTCGTTATGAGGGAAAACTTTGACTGCAGCTCCCGCTAATCTGATACCAAATCTAATAGAACCATGGTTCAAGGCATCAGAAATAACAAGGCATTTGGAGTTCACCAAAGAAGAGAACAAGTGAGCATTGGTACCGTATCCCATGGAGAACACCAATGCATCATCTTTGCCTACAAAATTAGCCAACACTCTCTCTGTATCCCTATGCAAGTCACAGTTTCCAATATGATTCTTTGGTCCACATGAGGAAGTGCCATATTTCTCTGCAGCTTCAACTGCGCTCTCGGTACAGATTCCAATAGACTGAGCAAATCCTAAATAATTATAGGATGATAGGTTGAGGTACGGCTTTGAGCCCCCATCATAATGGAAAGTGTCGTTGTAATCGTCAGTGTATCTATTGAAGCAGTGAACAAATCGACCAGGAACTCCGTGGATGGGACGAGCAAAACAATCGTCGAGTCTCTTTTTCAGTCTTCTAGGGTAGAAAGACTCAAATGCAGAGTACCAAGGCGGATAGCCGTTTTTCGGCAAAACGGCCGCAAAGTACTGTGGCATGAACTTTTTGCCGAAAAAGTCTTTTATATGACCAATGATGATCAGAATAAGGTAATTCAAGTAAGTGAAAATAACCACAAAATATGGTGGCTCATCTATGATCGGAGTGGGCAACGGTTCGCCCGGTTTATGCTTCGAAACGTACAGCCACTTATCAGAAGTGAGTTTTCCAAACTCCATTTCCGCTTTCTCCTCCATGGAGTATGTGTCAGGAGGAGCATACGGAACCTGTGTCGATGTCAGTTGTCTTCTCATGATGTCAGGCCATATACTTTCTTTGGAACAAAATGAAGGCACAGCAAGTTTCAAAAATTGAATGAAACCTTAAACTTTTAACAGCTAAGAGAAAGAAACAAAGTCTAAACCCGAATTTTGAACAAAAGTAGATGATTATCAGGCCAGCCGACGGCCTTATGAAGCTTCCGAGTACCTCAATAATAAACAAGAGCATATTCGTTGTAATGGAGACAAATTAAACACAAATACATCTTGACTCGCGTTCTGTCATTATTTACCCGTAATTTATTATGACAGATATTTTTTTTTCCTGTGCAAAGATGTTTATAACTTAATCTCTGGGGTCCGTAATTGAGGTTTGTGAAAAGAGATTATCGACTTTGAAACGGGGTATCAGCTACTTTAGAGGAGAATCAGGCGTTTGAAACTATCCAGAGCAACCAGATAGAGTGTGGTTAAAGAAATTATGTCAATATGCCGTGTGTTCCATCAAAAAGGTAGTTATAAGAGATATATCAGCAGCTATAGGTTTCGAAATCTAGTTGATTTCACTATCAAGGAAAAAGAAAAATGGGCCATCGTTGGTGGGTCTTCTAGAACGGAGTTTCTTAGGACATTAAAAGACAATGCTTACGTTGATTTATCAGAAGCGGGAGAAAATAGTATTTCAAGCGCTAAGTTTGAAGCACACTTGCTCAGATTTGTTAACAACGGCTCTTTCGGTCATGGGGCTTTAAACTCTTCTGGAGGGTTCACGCATCTTTCTAGTCGATATGAATTCTTTAAAGATTTGGAGATAGATGAGAAGGTATGCAATTTCATTGCAAATATGTCATATAACTCACGTCATGCATATGAGGCCGACAAAGTGGAAATGTTGCTACAAGAAATGAGTTTGACTGAATTTCGAGACAACTTTATCACTACATTGAGCAACGGCCAATTCAGAAGGGCAAGAATTGCTAAAGAACTATACATCTCTCCTAGTCTGTTGCTGGTTGATGAGCCATTTCTGGGATTGGATCCTACAGCAACGAAAATTGTTTCAGAAGTATTGAACAAAATAGCCGGCTCCAAAACGTCTCCGACTACTATATGTCTTGGATTGCGTACACAGGATAATATACCGGAATGGATTGAGAATGTAGCAATACTGGACAAGAGTGGTATTATGTTGCAAGGCTCTAAAGATAAGCTTTCTTCAGCATTGCAGGAGCTACAAGCTGGTCATGCTCAGCGAAAAGCACAGCTCGAGACTACAATCAAGCGGAAAGTCCAGCAGGTTCATCAACCTCATCATACTGGCAAGACTGAAGATCAAAAACCGGTAATCATAGAGATGGATGGAGTTAACGTTTCCTACCGAGGCAGACCGGTATTGAAAGGTCTTCATTGGACAGTGAAAGATGGTGAAAAATGGCATATCAGGGGCAAGAACGGATCAGGCAAGACAACACTACTTTCGCTTATCACTTTGGACCACCCTCAGGCGTGGAATAAACATATCAAGATAAATGGAGTTTCAAGAGCCACCGGAAAGACCAATTACTTTGATAGCAACGAGATTATTGGATTTACGTCCCCAGAACTTCATGCAATTTTCCCTGGATCTCTTTCGGTCTTTGAGTCTATCGCTACGGGATATTCAGTAGGCTCTTATATTCCTCCATCAATTCTCACAGCAGAGCAGCAACAAAAGATAGAAACTTATTTGGAAGTGATGGATCTACAAGACATAAGAGATACTAAGTTCTCAGATATTTCTGTAAGTAAGCAAAAGCTAGTGCTCCTTATTCGTGCTCTAGTAAAGGACCCCAAAATACTGATTCTAGATGAAGCTCTGAGTGCTACAACTGACGAAGACTTACTAAAAGGAAAGAGTTTGATAGATCACTGGCACAAAGGCTGTGTTTTGATTGTTGGTCATGTTGATCAAGAGGTTCCGCAATGCGACAAATATATTCAACTGGATACCGCTGCTAAAGGAAAGTATGTGATCGGCGATCTCAAACATTAAAGCTTTGGAATATGCAATATATTTATGAATTAAACTCTGACGTAGAAAAGTACATATGCATCTCTATTTATCACTTTGTTGAGCCCACATTTTTTATAAACCTTGTCATCATCGAATAGACACCAACCATTTGTGTCGCCCTTGTTGACAAACGACGTATAGTGTCCATTAATAAGATTCCCAAAATGATTGATCACACCAAATAACTTATATTGAAAAGGCGGCAACTGACCTCTTATTGGAAGTTTACTCAACTCTGCTCTCTCAAAAGATGACTCTATCGGAGGCCAGTATTTGTCAAGGTCGAGCTCGGTAGGATACTCTATTCCAGTATTCAATTTCGTCAAGTAGTTTCCCATCTGGAACCTCTTCAAATGGATAATCAGGATTTGAGGTAAGCGAGAGATTTTCAGCATCTTCAGCGAACTCTGTTTCTTTTTGCACTTCGGGCAATGCCATGCATTATCGTTGTCAAGTCGCTCAGGCTTTACAAATTCATCAAGACAAGACTGTAGACTCACTTTATCTGAATGTGTGGGTATTGGTAAACTAAGTGTGCTAAAGGCACTGTAGGTTGTCGATGTTGTTCCGCATTTCAAGCATTTTAGTTGCGACATAATCTGGCCTTGATAAATATCAACAATTATGCTGAAGTTTGTCTTCAAATATCTTTCCCATTCTATGGTGGATGCTATTCTGACAGGCAGCTTTTCTCTGTTTTCCTCCTCCTCTTTAGTTAATTCAGGGAGTTTTGGATGATTCCCATTTTCGTTCAGGTCCTCATGTAATGAATCCAAGATGAAGTTCAGAAACTCTGAGCAGTCCTGCTGATCCAAATTCTTGAAGCTAGCATTCAGTGAAGCCAATATCTTCCTAAAATGTAGGGGCGTAATGGAGTGAGGTTTTGTTTGAGATGAGTTCTTGTACAGCTCTAACAACAACGAGCCGAATTCATTTGCCAAAATACCTTTGGAGCCTAGTTTAGAGTTGATATTGATATGTTTTTTGAACGTACCAGTAATGAAAAACTCAATCAGTTTCTTTGAGCCGATTAAGCATTGTAAGCCCGAGTTCATATAGCATGAGTTACCCAAGTTAGTCAGTCCCGTCAATAGGTTCAAACTCTGTTGAAATTGTAGGCTTGTATAGTCTTGTCTGGGAGTGCCCACTGTATTCGAGCTTTGTGTCTGTACAGGGAGATGTGGTAATCTAGGTCTAAACCCTTGAAGAGATCCAGAGTTTCGTTTGTAGTCCTGTGAAGTAGGTTGAGGAGATGCTGAAGGCGACTGAAAGACAGGCTTCGGTCTGCTAGGTGAATCTATTGCATCAAGGCTCATTGATTTAGTCGAAGAGAGGCCGTTTGTAGGAAAAACATCATTGTACTTGAAAGATGACACTCTTACAGGTGTAGCAGAAGAATACTGGTAGGGAGGTGGAGCACTACGGCGATTAGTTATGTAATCGCCCATGTTTCTCACCAAAGCTGCGTCATCATAGGTGGAATTATAAGTAGTAGTCAAACTTTCATGACTGGAATCAGAACTGACGGAATCTTTCCGACTTAGACCTAACAGTGGTTTGGAAAACTCTATTGGAGAAATGATCGTTTGCTTGAAGTTCGACCACTCACGATAACCACCTTGCAAAACTAGGGGATTTCTCTTCAGGAACTTTCCTTCGTTTTTCAGCTTCAGTATGGAGAGCAGTCTTTCCAACTCCGGTGACATTTTTTCGAAAGTTGAGGACTGGTCAAATAAAATAACCAACTCAAATGTGTCTCTATTGACAAATAAAGTTCTTTCTTCATCGGAGTTGGTGCTCATAGAGTACCGCTCAATTTCTCCACAAGAATAGTTCTCCCTTATTGAGACAGGCTCCAACTGGATGACGTTGTCTGTAAGCCTTATATGATCAAGCTCAAACTCTCTTTTTCGCCTCAAATCGATCAGCAGAATTTTGTCTGGAAAACTCTCAAGAAGATCTGAAAGCTCGTCGGTCGTTATGGAACTCTTGTCCTCGTAAGCTTTGAATTCGGAATTGACTTGTTTCGAAGCATCCATATCAATAGTCAAATGTGAAGAAGGAATTGTTCCATTTTTCAAGTTCTGGAATCTGGCCAAAAGGTCATCGCCATGAGGGGTGGATTTTTCTGTTGGAATTTTTCGCAAATGGTCTCGAACCTGTTCATATTGGGGTCGCTGTTTGACGAGATAGTTGATGAGATCTGCATAAAACTGATTCAGGTTTTTATTCTGAGATAGGATCTTGAAATCAGGGAGGCTTGGAATAATTTCACCAAGGATGATGGACGCTGTGGTGTAATAAATGAACGTTTCCTCATAGATGAGAAAATCTTCTGCCTCATTCTTACTGGATTTATCAATGTTGGACTTGTAGTTCTCTATGCATTCTAGCGCCTTCACCAAATGGTCCTTCGTAGTCTTAAGCTTTTCCTTGCCATAGGATTCGATTAATTCATCTACAATTTGAGTCAGTTCAACAAGTGTCTTTGGCTTTCTAAGCTCATCTCCCACCGACATCTGGGGTCACGTTGAGGTACTATCTCCAGTTATGGCTTGAAAATGAGACTTTCTCTTCGTCAAATACAGTAATTTTGCCTCTTTGTGAAAGCTGATATGCGCTAACTGTTAACCTGCCACTTACATCCCTAATTAATTTTTTGATCAGATATTTCTTACCTAAAAAAGGCCAGATTTTTATATACAAAATCATTAATGTAGTATGGAGTTATATAAGTGGTTTATGACCTAAATATTTTACTACCATCCATCCATGATGCCATTGTTGGTATTGTTTGAGGCATTATTAGTGCTGGCTGCGCGCGCCAAGATCTGTTCAGGACTCAACATGGTATCGTTTGCTGGGCCGTTCCCATTTGTAACGGTATTATTCGCGAACTGTTGCCCTTGAATGTTGGTAAACGGCTGCTGCGCTTGTTGCTGGGACTGATGGAAATTCTGTGGGAATGTACTGTAGTTTGGAGTACCACTGTGGGGCACCGATTGGTTATTATCGAGGTTTTGCATGTTGAATTGAGTATACTGCTGTTGTGGAGTCATCTGGTTGCTTGGAGGCTGAATCTGCTGTGACGACTGTCTCTGCTGCTGCTGCTGCTGCTGAAATCCCTGGTTAAACGATCCGAAGGCCGGCGGAGGATTTTGGGAAGATTGTTGGGAATCTATGGGCTGAACGCTGAATTGGCCAAATTGCTGTTGTGGAGTAATCTGAGCGTTTTGTGGTTGGGCTGGCTGTGGAGACCGCTGCTGGCTGATCTGCTGCTGGCTGATCTGCTGCTGTATGAACTGGCTGTACAGTTGGTGTTGCTGATGTTGCTTGTTCTGTTGGGGTTGCTGGAGGTGCTGTGAGTTTTGATCAGCCCAAGTGAAGTTTTGGGGAGTAAGGTTTTGCGTAGAAGGTGTAGTGGCAGCTGTGGGCTCCTGGGTATTATTCTGAAGTCTATACTGCTTTTGGTTCTGGGCAAATTGCTGCGGAGGCTGTTGGGACGGTGGTGGGGGTTGGGAAGACTGTTGCTGCCTCAGAAGCTCCATTCGACGCTGGAAAAATGGAACCGCCTCGGGATATAACTGGTTCAAAAGCTTGTAGTGTTCATTGAGCTCTGGAAGTTCTGGGGGCGGAAACACAATCTGAGGAATGCTGTAGTTCTTTTTGGGTGCATTAGGCGGTGAAGAGTGAATGTCATTGATGGAGGCCAGACACGACAGATTGAAGTGGATACGTTTGAGGTAGTTCTGATAGAGACTTTTGCGATGGTTGTAGTCGGGAGCCTGGCTATTGGCAGTGGACACCACGTAAGGTTGCAGAACAAGGCACTTATGAAGCAAGATGGTGTTTATTTGCAGTAGCACGTCGATGCGTTTTTTGTCCACCTCCAGGCTCACATGTGGCTGCTGCGACGCATACGCCTGCAGCATGCTGTTGAAGTCTGGGCTATGTATCTGTGTCATACAGTTTCCATGCGCAAATTAGCGATGTTCTCTCTTGTAATCCTTGTTTAATACAAGCTAAAACCGTTAGTTTTCGTTTTTCTTCCCTCCAGAGAGGAACGCCTTCATTGCACATCCGTGCACCAATAATGTTGCTCCGACTCACCTCCGTACATCTCTACACAGTTTCCCCACACGAGTTTGATATATTGTGGTGCGAGGTGTGAATTGATAATTCTGGGCTGTGCTGTGAACTGGCTGGAGATCCAGGGTTCTGTGTGTTTGGCTGTACGTTGAGCCGCTAATGGGATGGCCTACGATCGGATGACAACGGGTATAGGACGTGGGAGGTGGCAGAAGTTGTGATGGAAAGCGATTGTCAGTAGCAAGGAGCTGCGAAAGTGTGAGTGGGCTCTCTGCTAGTGCACCTGTTACGGCACCTGCTGAAACATTGTGCCCGAAACACCTGTCGAAGCCACCACCTTGGGGCCCGTTACTTGTGCAGCACAAACAAGTCAGCAGACATTTGCCTCCTCCGACGATCTGGTACTCACTCTCGATATAGGATCTCGTCATACCAAAGATATCTGTGGATTCTCGGCTATACCAGTCTCGCCATAGACCTACAACGCGGGCTGGAGCCCGCCGCTACTGCCTCTATGGCGCTCAGGGTCACACGACTACGCACATCTGGGAATCGGATTCAATGTTGTCAGCCAGGTTATTTCGAGGCGAATTCAAGCTGTATGGTGGGCTTCAAAAAATGGACAAGTTCTGCAGCAAGACAACTGTGCGCACTAATGAGGGCCACAAATTCACAGTGACCGATATGGACAATTTCTCCATCACTCGATAGCAGTCGCGGCTGGGTCTGGGTCTGGGTCCGGCTGGCATCGGCTGGCGTCGGCTGGCATCGCATGGACTGGCGCTTGGCGGAAATCCATTTGCGCCTCTCGGCCCCATGCCGACATTTTGTCGCACACAAGTGGACTAATGATGCTTCACACCACTGTACCCCTGACACCTCGAGCGCACTCGCGGACTGACAACGGTCGGGTCACGTGATTGGATGTGGATGTGGATGTGGGCTGTTGGGCGAACCTAATGCGGAGCATGTTGGACGCTCGACACGGACATCGAGGGCAAGGCGCGGCCTACTAAGGAGGGGGGGGGGGGGGGGGATGCTAGGGCGATGTGGCTGCTGCCTGACAGACGGGCTGGTTCAGGGGTAGTATGGTCTGCGAAGACGCGCCACCAGGAAGAGCAATGAGCTGCCAAGGGGTGCTGATGCCCACCTTTGCTGCTTGTGTGTAGTTGGTCTGCTTTTGTTTCACTCAGGTCCTACTGCGATCCGCTGTAGTCCACTGTAGTGCACGTTTATCCACTAAAATCCACTAAAATCCACTAAAATCCACTCTGATCCACTTTGATCCACTTTGATCCACTATAATCCACAAGGTCCCGTTGCTTTTCACTGTTTTCCCACTCCTTCTCTCTTGTCTTAACCTTGCAATCTACCAACAGGACATAATCTTGGATATTTCAATGACCAGCCAGCCGGCCCATCAAAAACGAGCAGTGTTTCTTTTTCTGATAACCAGGAAAGTTTGGGTGGCGGACGACCTCGAGCGGGTAAGCGAGATTCGGATTTCGAGGGTGGGAGCGGAGTGTTGTGTGTTTGTTGGTTGGTTTGTTGGTTGGTTTGTTGGTAGTGGTGGGATGGTAGTGGTGGGATGGTAGTGGTGGTTTGTTGGTACATCTTTCCATTGGCACATCTTTCCATTGGCACTATGTAGCATGGGAGTCAAGAGCGCCGTCCACAACGGCAGCAGCGCCAAGAGGAGCAAGATCCACGCACGTCGGCAGCGGGCTGCTAGCCCGTTCGCACGCCCGTTCGCACGCCAGGCGGCACCGACAACGCGCCCGGCCAGCCGCCTGCTCACACAGGTTTGCTGCTCCCGCTCACACAGGTGTGCCGCGCAACTAAAATTCCCGCACTGCGGTGCTGGCCTGCCGACCCCGCCCTGCACTACGTCATCGCGGCCGGGTAACGCGCCGCCACTGCCTTGTGCACACCTGTGGTACCGGGATGATGCTGGTATCGTACAAGCAGTGAATGCCCTGAGAGCAGTGTGTGGTTGTGCGAGCAGATTGTCGGTGTGTGGGAACGCCAGGTGCCTGGCAGCGATGTGTGGTGGTGGCGGGCGGGAAGGGGGACCTCGGGAGGGGGGAAGAGGCTAGCCTGGCTTTGCTGGCCTGGCTTTGCTAGCCTGGCCTTCGACAATCCCGTCTTTTCGCCGCCGACCGCCGTTTGCACGCCCCAATTCGGTAATCCCCAAGATCCATCCTGCTCCCTGCCTGCCTGCCTGCCTGATTGCCCTCACCAGGGCCGGGTAACACTGCTTTGCTGGTGTGCGGATGTTGTCTCGACTGCACACCCCTGCACCGGAAAACCACTCCCCGCACCGCGCAAGTCGCGCGATCTCCGTTGCTCGACACTAAGCGCTCGAGAAGCTGTGTGACAGATCTGGCTCGACGGTCACGCCGCAACGTGTGCTGGGGCGTCTAGACAGCCGGTGTTGCAGTGCAAGCAAGCCAAAAGGAAGGGCCAGCAGTGCTAGAGACGTCTACCCCACACAGGTTTTGGGTTGCCATCCCTCAAGATCAGCACGGCGCTGCTTTTTGTGGGGAACCGACTGGCACATACTCCCGTTTACGTCAGTATCCAGCTCCGTACACGCTCTGTCATTGCTACCCAATATAAGTCGGCGGCCACCTGCTCGCCACCCAATTCTTTGCCATTGACTTGCTGTCGTCGCGCCCCTGACCATCCTCCTTCCGCATCATGCCCTCCACCTCTTTGCTCCCTGCCTACGGGCCCCTTACGCAGTCCTACAAAAGAAAACTCGACTCTGACGACTGGCTCGCGCCCGCCCACACGGCCGTCCCAAAGAGACATAAGACCCACACCGAATCGGCATTCATCTCGTCTGGCCTGCTGCTCCAGAACAATCGCAAAAAAACCCCCTCCTCCGTCATCAGCCAGGCCCATCTGCGTAAGACCAACGTCCACGACGTGCTGCGTGCCACCTGCCTGCGCAACGGCAGCGTCAAGATCATCAGTGCTCAATCGGATGCTCACTCGTACGTTGACTTCTCGTTCCAAAAATCGCTTCCAATTCCTCTGATGTTGGTGCTTTTCGGTGCAGGTCCCATAGACAGCGAGCTGCTCAGCCACATCGACTCGATCATTGACGAAGGAGTACCCAGAAGAGTAACGTTTCTTGGTGTCACTGCCAACTTCGAAGGCCCCAATGCTCACCGGTTCCCCATCCTGATCGACCCAAAGGGAGCCATCGCAAAACACCTGAACTTGATGGACCCTCTTGGTGGTGGTTGCTACCCACTGGCATCGATTGTCATCTTTGGCGACCACGGCCACGAGCTGCTCAAACTCAGACTCGGCTACGACTTTGGAGTATACTACGACAACACTCCCCAAAACAGTCTCCACAGTGTGGTACACAGAACGCTCGACTACATTGGGTCCTAACAACACACTTATTTAAGCACGCATATTTGTCCACTAATATTACATCGAAACTAATTCCTGTCGCTCTTTCTCTAGTTCCTTAAACTCCTTGGTCTTGACCTCTATCTGTTTTCCTATCTCCTGTAGCGCATGCTCGATCCGGTCCAGCTCTTCACGCTCGGCCTGCTTTGTGAACTTTGAAGTATCGCTCTTGTATGGCAACAGAGATCCTGGTTTGAGTGTTAGTAGCTGGAACATTCTCTCGGTAGGCTCGTTGAAAACAATCTCGTCATACAGCACGCTCTCCACTTCACCAGACAGCTCTGCTGCTGCCGCGTTATCCCCATAAGGGTGCAGCTTCAGATGGTGATAAAAAGTGATGTTCTTCTCTCCGCAGTCGTTGTTGAAGTATACCTTGATCACGATCTCAAACTCTCCCCACCCGGTCTCTGTCACCTCGAACGGCGGCGACTCGATCGAACGTGTAGCATTCGTATATGTGTCATGTAGCTTGAATACAACTTTCCTGATAAAAGTTGACAAATCATTTCCCATAGGGTCCGCTACAAACACTTTCCAAGTGTGTGTGTGGTCCTTCGGTGCTGTAGGTGGCAACGGATTGGATTCTGATACTTTGCGAGCAACATTGCCATATATGATGGGTCTGGCAATCGAGACGTTTTTGACTCGCTTCGACCCTGCGATTATCGGTGCCATGCTGGAGTGGTTCTTACAATGCTTGTTGCAGTGCCTGTTGCTGTTCGTTTCACACTAACCAGCTCAAAAATGCCATCTCATCTTATTTAAACATTATTTAAACATTATTTATACATTATTTATATGGAAATTTTTTTTTGATTTGAAGTCAAAAGGTCATGAAGCTGAACAACAGCACAAGTTACAAAGCTCAAAGTGCTACCTTGAAGCTAACCTGATGAGTGACTATTTATCGTCTGCAAAGACAACCCCAACCTGATTGGGCTTAACTATACATCTTGGAACCTACGCTGTAAAGAATTTTTGGACTGAATTATGACAGCTCGGCAAATCCTGTGCCAACACTCTTAACAAATCCACCTTCCTTGGCAGCCATCTCATAGTATCCGTAGATAGTCGTGACAGCCAACAAGATGGAGGTACCCGAGCCCAGACAACCGGAAAGATCGCTCACCACCGATAGAGCACCGATGGTGGCTCCACCAAAAGCAGCAGCCGTAGGAATCACCTTCTTCAACTCCTTGTAAACTGAAGTCTCCCTGTGTCCGGCAATCACCAGACCCTGGCTCTTGAACTGCTTGGCAACATCACGAGGGGACGAGCCAGACACCTCGATCCAGGTCTTGGAGAAAAATGCACACGTGGCCAACACAAAGCACACGTAGATGACGGTCTTGATAGGATCCAAAAGCGCCTCAGTAAGAGATGATGGAGGCTGCATGTAGTAAGCCAGGCCAGAGACAGCAAAAAGCTGCTGCGCACCGGCTCTTGGCTCCCAAGAACCAAGAAGCTTCACAATAGGATTGTTTGGGAATCTGGAGTAGAGCATTTGCGAGATGATGAATATGTTGGACGACAAAGCACTCTGCAGCATAATAGGCATGTTAGAGGTGTAAAAGAGTCTGATGGGATACAAGCCGTACGGACCTCTCTGTCTGGTAGATTTAACTGGCAGCTCAACTTTCAAAGACTGGAGATAAATCACTGCAAAAAACACCACAAGAGTGGCCAGGACTTGGAACATGTTTGGCGCATTGTCTCTATAAAAGGCCTCAATCAACGCAAGACGCTTGGATTTTTTAGTGAACATCAAGTGAACAAGCGCGAGTATTGCGCCTTCAAACTCATCCCCACGTCCTCTGTTTACTGTGGTTGGGGCAAAACATCTCCAGAAAATCTGCTCGCATATGTTTGTAGCCATAAAAAGCGAGATACCTGAGCCCAGGCCGTAACCTTTCTGGAGCAGCTCATCGAGCAGGATCACCACGAGCGCGGCAAACACGAGCTGCAGTATGAGCAGCAGACACACTCCAGTGCCGAGATCGCTAGGTCTGCCGTACATTCCTGTGAGCACGTAGACAGTGGCCTGTCCCACAGAAAGCAAAACAGCAAAGATCTTTTGTGCGATTTGAAGCAGCTCGCGGTCCTGCTTGTTTTCCATGTTGAGGGTCAACAGCTGGGTTCCCTGCAAAAGCTGAAACACCATTCCGGAGGTCACAATGGGGGAGATGCCAAGCTCCATCAGGGTTCCTCTGTTCGAGGCCAGCATCATTCTGAGCCAGTACAAGGGGTCCGAGGAGTCTGAGGAGGTGATGCCGTAGAGCGGGATCTCGCTCATCACCAGGAAGATGAGCAGCGTCACGCCCGTCCACATAAGGCGCTGATTGAAGGGCACCTTTCTGTCGGGCGCAATCACCTCGGGCAGAAATGGTGCAAACGGTTTCACCAGGTCCAGCGCACGGACTATCCACTGTTAGTATTAATGTCTCTCTGAAACCACTGCGACATTCTCGCGATCTCTTGTCTTGACGCCAAGTTTCCCGCCTCATACATACATCCACTCATCCTGTACACTCTGGAAGCCCAATTGTAGGTTTTTCTTGCCACTATGTTCGTCTCAACCTGACAACTCCTGTGCTCTTGTGTGCTACGTTGTTCTTCATTGCTTCCCACGTCAATTTTTCATCGTCCAAAAACTTCTTCACACGTATGAGATTTCGCGTCGTCGATCGACGCGTCTGCCGCGCCCGCTATTTTGACATCGTCTTCACCGATAACATCAGGTTGTCAGTCTACACAACACAGCAGCGACTCAGCGAGTCGAGACAAGTCGAACCGTTTCTACAGTCAGCGATTTATCATATCCATCCATCCATCCAGGTCGAGTTCATAAAAAAAGTACGCTACAAAGACGACATAACAATTAAAAACGTGTTAAGTAAACCATCCAGCAATCATCTACAGGTACCCATACCCAGCTCGAATATACATAAATTCAGAGTGACAAGCAGCCAGCGCTACTTCTTGATGTACGACAGCAGCTTGCCGACCTCGCCGCTGCTGCCGAGCCAGATGCCGCTGCGCTCGTGGATTTTCTTTGGAACCAGATCTAGGATCCGCTCACCCTTGTCGTTGACAGCCTGTCCGCCCGCCTGCTCCAGCAGAAGAGCCATTGGGAAGCACTCGTACAACATACGCAGCTTGCCGCTCTTGGACTTGGAGTCGGCAGGGTAACCGAAAAGACCGCCGTAGAGCAGCGTTCTGTGCACGTCTGCCACCATGGAACCGATGTATCTGGCGGAGTAAGGCTTGCCAGTGTCCTGCTGGGGCAGTTTGAGCGAAGCAATGAAGTCCTGGGCTTCCTTGGACCAGTAGTAGGAGTTACCCTCGTTGACCGAGTAGATGGCGCGGTGGTGGGGAATCTGGAGGTCTGGCTTGGTGAGGATGAACTCGCCGAGGTGGGTGTCGAGGGTGAAGCCGTTAACACCGTGGCCGGTGGTGAGCACTAGGTGTGCGGAGGCGCCGTACATGGTGTAGCCGGCGGCCACCATCTCGGTTCCCGGTCTGAGAACGTCCTTGATGGAGCCTGCCGAGCCTGGCATGATCTTGTACACACCGAAAATCGTCCCCACAGACACCCCCGCGTCCAGGTTGGACGAGCCGTCGATCGGGTCGCAGCACACCGCGTAGTTGCCGTCGCTGCCCTCGAAAATAATCAGGTCCTCCTGCTCCTCTGACACCAGCACCCGCACGTTGCCCGAGCCCTTCATGGCGTTGATGAAGATCTCGTCCCCGATCACATCCAGCTTCTTCTGCTCGTCGCCCGTCGCGTTGGTGATGCCTGCCAGTCCGATCAGGTTCACCAGCTCTGCCCGTCTAATGGTGTGGGCGATGAACTTGAAAGCGTACTGCAAAGAGTTCAATAGCAGCGTTAGCTCCCCCGTCGCAGTGGGTGCGTAACGGTTCTGCTCCTCCAGGATGAACCTGGTCAGCGTCACCAGGTTGGTGTTGATCTTGTGCGATTCCGACATCTCTTGTTTCTTCGGGCTGTGTATCTAACTGCTCCACCTGCCTGCCTGCCTGCCTGCCTGCTTGCTTGCCCTTAACTCCACTCTGCTACCTGTCTGCTATTTATACCTTGCTTTCATAGTGTTCATGCCCGCCTCCTCCAGCCGCAATAGACTACACAGGCTCCCGTTAGCAATGTCTGCCGTTGTGGGGAAGCCACCCGCACCCCGAATCTCCGGGGTCCCGCGGCGTCCCGCAACGGGCGCAGGTGTCGCCGGGGCAGCACCGCCACGACTCGTTTTGACGGCCACGCGTGACGGCCACACGGGACCTGGCGCTTACAGGGTTGACAGCGAATTCCCCGGGGCAAGCACGGCTGGCAGCCCGGATTCTTCTATATACATGCTTCAGATCAATCTATGTGAACGTATGT